>CAUYPK010034537.1:0-18039 GCA_963574355.1 Loris lydekkerianus
TAATAATTGAGATCTCATCATATTGAGTATTACCTTTAACAAATATGAAGTGTCCATCCTTATCCTTAATTATTTTGGTTGGTTTAAAGCCTATTGCATCTGCGAACAGGATTGCAACACCTGCTTTTTTTCTGCTTTCCATTTGCCTGGAATATAGATGACCATACCTTCACCTTGAGTTTATATTTGTCTTTTAATGTAAGATGCGATTCTTGGATGCAGCAGATATCTGGCTTGAGTTTTTGTATCCATTCAGCCAACCTGTGCCTCTTTAGGTGACAATTTAAACCATTCACATCAATTGAGAATATTGATAAGCCTTTCAAGAGTTTAGTGGACATTTTTAATTGTTTTGCAACTGTGGAAGTTGAAATTTGATCAAAAATTTTGGGGGTGGGTTTACTTTTGTGGTGGAGAATTACGCTGGTCTTTATGGAGGATAGGTCTAAGAATGTCCTTGAGAGCTGGTTTAGTTGTGGCAAATTTCTTCAAATGTGAATGTTGTTGGAAGTATTTAATTTCTCCATCATAAATAAAGCTCATTTTAGCTGGGTACAGGATCCTGGGTTGAAAGTTATTTTGTTTTAGGAGATTAAAAGTCGATGACCATCCTCTTCTAGTGTGAAAGGTTTCAGCAGAGAGATCTGCAGTTATTCTAATATTCTTCCCCTTGTAAGTAATAGTTTTCTTTTGTCTGGCAGCTTTCAGAATTTTCTCCTTCATATTAACTTTAGTAAAATTGATTATGATGTGTCTGGGGGATGTCTTATTAAGGTTGAGTCGTGCTGGAGTTCTGAAACTGTCTGCTATCTGAATTTCGGAATTTCTTGGCATATATGGAAATTTCTCCTTCATTATCTCACGGAGAAGAGACTCTGTGCCTTGTGAAGCCACTTCGTCACTTTTGGGGATCCCTATAAGACGAATGTTAGTTTTCTTTCAATTATCCCAGAGCTCTCTGAGAGAGTGGTCTGTTTTTGCTCTCCGTTTCTCTTCTTCTTTGAGGGTTTGGGAGTGTTCAGAAGCTTTGTCTTCAATGTCAGAAATCCTTTCGTCTACTTGCTTCATTCTGTTAATGAGGGATTCTACTGTGTTTCTCAGATCTTTGAGGGATGCAACTTCTTGTCTCAATGTGTCAAACTCTTTGGTCATTTGTTCTTTGAATCCGTTGAATTCTTGAGATAACTTTTGGAATTGTAGTTTGATCTTATTTTCTATCCAGATCCTGAATTCAATTTCTGACATCTTATCTATTTGTTTGTGCATGGGGTCTTCTGTTGTTTCTGCCCCATTGATCGTTGGGGGAGTTGATCTACTCTGATTATTCACGTTGCCAGAGTTTTTCTGTTTATTTCACCTCATGGTTGTTTTTCACTGTTGCCTCTGGCCATCCTCAGAGTTGGAGAGGTGTCACTCTAAGATTAGACCCCAGCGAGATCAGTCTATTGTTGCTGGATCTTTGTAGGGAGTGACCCTGTGTAGTTCCTCTGGGGCTGCTCTAGCTAGGGAATTGTGGTTGTGGAAGCAGCTCCGGTGTGTGACACACCTGGATTCAGCAACAGGGCTCGGGGTGGTGCGCACGGTTCTAGGAGTGCCCGGCGCCCAGTGACTTTGGCCCAGAGAACCCAAGGCTCCAGCAGTCTCTGGCCAGGAGAATTGCTCTGCGCAGATGCAGGGAGGGCTTCAGAGGGCATGCAGCTACCAGAGTCCCTGGCCCGATGAACGAGCTAGTGTGGAGGCTGGGAGGACATAGGAGGGAGGGTACAGGGTTGCGTCGCTCCCGCAGTTCCTGGTCAGGGAATGTGGAGGCCTGGTGTGTGTGGGTCACTGGTCGGGGTTCCCTGCACAGCTCTTATGGAGGTCTGGGTGGTGTCAAGCCCAGGAGTTTGAGGTTGCTATGAGCTGTGACATCAGGGCACTCTACCCAGGGCAACAGCCCAAGGCTCCTGTGTGCCAAAACCGTTTCACTCTGCCTCTAAGGATTAAGGCTGTAAGGCAGTTCAGTCCCCGCATTTAGGCTGCTCAGTCACTAGGTTACTTTGTCCCGCCCGATCCTTGCTCTGGGACCCTGAGGGCAGAGCTTGCCGGAGCAATTTTTTCACACTATGGCTTCCTGTGCCCAGCTCAGTGGCTCAGTCTGGGGCCCCAGACAATGCCCAAAGTTCTCCACACTCCTGCTCAAGCTCTCCCCAAGGCAGCTCAACTGAGCACCAAGTCCAAGAACACCAGAAAAGTTCACAGGTAAGGCCTTTCCGGTTTGCAGTGTCACTGCTGCTTGTACTCATGGTTGCCGGCGTGATTACTTCAGTTGAACACACGCAGCCACTTGCCAGTTTTTCACTGTTTTTGTTCTCCTCCTGGGGTCCAGAAGTCCCTTGCTGGCTCCCTGTATCCTCGAAGGGATGATCATAGGCAGATCCCACCAGCCAGAGATGCCTGGAGTCTTGTCTCCCCAGACTCGCTGTGCCCAGTTGCAGGGAAGCTGTTACTCTGCTGCCCTCTTTGACGATTGTATTTTTTAATAGTTTTAATCCCTCTGCTGAAATTCCTCATCCGTTCATGCACCTTTTCCCTCTTTACTACTAAAGCTTTTAACATATCAATTGTAGTTGTTTTAAATTCTCTGTCTGATGGTTCCAGCATCTGAGTCATATTCCAGTCTGGCTTTCTTGATTGCTTGGTTCTTTGACAGGGCACGTTTCTTTCTTGTTTTGTTTGTTTTTTCTTTGTCCTGTGATTTACAACAAATAGAACATCATGTGTAGAGAACGTAGGTAGCACCTCTGCCTGGAGATGAGTGTGTTCAGTGAGAGGCGGTTGAACAGTCTAGTCAGTGTTTGAGCCAGGTTTGGTTTTGTTGTTAATGTCAGTGCAATGCGGGCTTCACAGTCCTCTGTCACTACACTGCATTTAGAGTGGGGCTGTGCGCTGAAGGGCTGGATCCATCTACAGCTTCATTGCCTCTTCCTGCCTGTGTATCAGAGAAGGCCTCTCTTTTCAGGCTTTTTGTCCCTTTCCCAGAAGGAGCCTGCTGGCACTTCTGCCGCAGTGTGGCAAGTGTGGTGTGGTCAGGTTGAAGACTGTGTTTTCTGCTGCTCTGGAGCAGCCTCTGTCTTAGGCAGGTGTGTTCTAAACAGCCCTGCCCCTGCCTGAGAGTCAGGGGAGATGGACTGGTCTGAACTCAGAACTCCTTCCTGCCCCTTCCCCAGGGGGTGGAAATTTTTATTCTGTTCTCTTCACCCATGTGTATGTCTTTTCTGTGGTCTGAGAGAAAGGGGGATTTGCTGCCTTCCCAGGTGACTGAAGACTTTTGATTCATGGTGGGAATGTGAGAGAGGAGCTCGGTGGGCTTTATACTTTTCCTACAGTAGCTGACCGCTTCTTCACGACTGTACCAGCAAGAGTAGCTCCTGCCCTGCTCCCCGGCTGTCTCGTGAGCACCTGGTGAGTTCTCTGAGAATATTAAATTTTCTCACCAGCTTGTGTGAATCCAGTACCTGCCCCTGGCAAGCAAGTGCTTTCTCCCCTTGAAAGAAGTTGTTCCTTCTTCTGCATTTATTGGGTGCCTTATTACTGTAGCTCTCTGATAAGTGCAAGAAAATGTGTTATTTTACAAGTTATCTGAATTTTCTTTTTTTTTTTGAGACAGAGTCTCACTATGTCACCCTCAGTAGAGTGCCGTGTCATCACAGCTCACAGCAACCTCAAACTCTTGGGCTTAAGTGATTGATTCTCTTGCCTCAGCCTCTCAAGTAGCTGGGACTACAAGTGTCCGCCACAAAGCCCCGCTATTTCTTGGTTGCAGTCATCGTTGTTTAGCAGGCCCTGGCCAGGCTCAAACCCTCCAGCTTGGTGTGTGTGGCTGACACCTTACTCACTGAGCTATAGGCACCAAGGTGATTTTGTTGTTCTTTAAGGAGTGGGAACATTATATTCAACTTTCTGTACCTTAAGAAGAAGCTGGAGCTGAGAGTTTGTATACTTCATACTACACCTTGGAATTGAACTGGATATTCTTACTAAACTAGGTAGTGTGTTGGGGCTGAGGGATAAATGGATAGATAAGGCTTTGGTATTTCACTAGAGAATGCTGCATAGCATCAGAGATACCTTTAACTAGTCCTGTAGAGTTTTGTACATGCTAACTTTTGAGGTGATTTTGCCAGAAGTGATCAGCTGAGCAGAGTAGATGATATAGGCCTGCAAACGGTGAGGATGAGTTAGAAGTTAATAGGTGAGTGGAGGAAGAAGGGCATTCACTCCAGTTGAAGCAAATGGCATGTAGATAAGTGTGACATTTTGAGGCTAGAGCTTTGGCTACAATTAGGTAGGTTTTTGTTTTTCTTGTTAAGAATTTAGCCTTCCTCCTATAAGCATTTGGGTATCTCAAAAAGATCTTGATCAAAGAAGGCATCAATAGAAATGTTTTAGAAGGACAACTCTAGCATCAGTGTGGAGGCCACGTTGGAGGAGAGAATACATGTTGGGAGCAATAGAGGTTGTAGCCCAGAGGAAGACGTGTGTCAGACAATATGACCACAAGAAGAGAAACAGTTGTCATTTTGTTATTTCTTTGCCAAAAAAGAGGTCTCATAAAGTGAGCCTTTGACATGGCTCTGGCATGCAGTGGGGTACCCCCACACCTCCCAGGTGGAGACAGCAGCCATCTTCCCCTCTTGGCTCCTTCACCCTTGATGGGGTGCTCCTTGGGAATGCTCAGCTGGGATGGGAGTTTCATTTCCTCAGCATTGGTTGCCTTTGACACCAAAGTGAACGTGACCTCACTACTGCTGGGTGCTGGTGAAAGTCTTGGGTCTTTACTAGAGATATCACCCAGTGGGGAGGGAGTGGAGTTCCTCGTTACTTCCAGGTGGGCTTGGAAGGCCAGATTCCCCGTACGGTCCCCATTGATGCTGTAGGGCCGGAGGATGGTCATTGCTGGTCACAGTGATGAAAGTTCTGGTTCCCAGGTTCACCTTTCCTCGCACCCCTGGTGGGGGCCCTAGGATGCCTCACTACAGACTGGTGAGGAAGGAAATGTAGGCTCCCTGTAGTGGGTGAGGCTGGGGACACAATTTCTTTTCTGTGCTGTTTGGCCAGAGAGGGGCAATTACTGTATAATAATTTTCTGTCTTGTTAGGCTACCCTTTTCCTGTGCTTTGGGCAGACAGAGCACAATTTAGAGGCCTTTTGTGCTCATTGGCCTTGTGGGGTTGCCAGCTTTTTCAGCTTCAAGTGTGGAATATTGGAGGCAGAAAAACCTGGTGAACTCACCCTTGTGAGGCTCAACAAATGACACAGGTCTGCTAGGCCTTTTCTGTACCTTCTGTCTTATCTTGTTTTATATGTTAATGCAATGTCTTGGGATTGTACTTGGAAGAAGAGGGAAGGAAAAGTGTTTACTTTCTGAGAAGTCTTCACTTTAGTCCTTAACTGCATTATGACTTTAAAGCCTGCTCACATCTTTGCATTTCACAGAGAAAATAAAAGCAATGCAAAATAATGAAGGGTGGTGTGCCTGTGTGGGTAGCTCCGAGGAGGAACATTTCTCCATAAAGAGAGGTCTTGGACTGTGGCTCCTCTCAACCAGTCAACCTGTGTTGAATACCTACAGGTAAACCAAGGGTAAGCCACAGGCCTCTTCATCAGACCACTGAGACACTTTTATCGTTTATTTAATCTGTTCCAGAGTATGCAAAAATGTGTTTAGTGCCTTGGCTCTTTGGTGGCAGTGGGAATTGGAGTGCAACATAGGCTTAGAATGAGACAGCCTCAGCCTAATTCACTCACAACTTCAGAGATGGAGGAACTTGGCTAAGTGGCCTCTGGGGATCTTCATTTCTCTCTCTCTTTCTCCCTAATGTGATACAGCCCAGTAATTTACTTCAAATGCCTGATAGCCATTGAACAAGAGCCCTTATTTCTCCTTTTCTTCAAAATACGCCGAGAGCCCTATGAAACCGGGATACGTGGCTGGACCCTCACATGTGTGGATGCTACAACACTTGCTTTGTGTGTGTGTGTATTTGTGTTGGATTTCACCTGTAAACTAATGGTCTTAAAGCATCCTCACATATTCATTTCTTCCTTTATACCACAGGGTAATGTGAACCGTAGTATGTGGGCTGCTTTGCAGTCTGTTAACAGTAGGCATTTAGAGACAGACTAGGAAAAGGGAATGTTTTAATCAACGATTTATGTGCACATTTTAAAAAGCCTCGTCAAGCTCACTTTTCCCATTTAACCTTGAATTCTTTTTGTAACATTGTATCTTGATTTTATGTCCCTTAATGTGCCGCATTTTTATCTACAATAGATTTTAAGCTAAATTGGCCCAAAATAAGAGGAATGCTGAATGCTTTTTGTAACCATGGAAACATTTCTGGGCACTTACTGAGGACCTGGTTGCCAATAGTAATGTAACAGAGAAAATAGATACACTTCATTTAGCAGTTGCTGATGATTAAGAGGCAGAGAGACTACTTATAGTGCCATCCCAAGATAGGCTTTTTGGTTTAAAGACCCAGATCCAAAACACCACCTTCTCAGCAGAGAAGCAGCTATGACACCTTTGATGTGTGATGGAAGGAGTTCTAATTGCATTTAAAAGTCATCTTTGTCTTCAGTTTTTCACCTCATACTTTTTTTTTTTTTTTTTTTTTTGAGGCTGTTTTTTAACCACATATATTTGTTTCCAAGAAATATGCTCACTATTTCCTGAAATAGCCTGCTAATGGAATTAATGTGCTCCAAGTACATTGGCATATAGAACTCTAGAAACAATCTCTGGTTAGAAGGAAAGTATTTAAAAAATAGAACAACAACTTTGAAATCAGAGTGATGTCATTTGACTTTTCAACCAGATTGCTCTACCAGGCTCGTGAAACATGTCAGGGAAAATCCTAGTGTTCTTGGTTGAGTTCAGCTGTTTGTGGGGTGAACGTATTTTGTTATGTCTATGCTCTTGGGAACTGTTCTGACTAAATGGTATCAGAAACTGAATGCAGTTGGTGTACAAGTCATATAGGCTTCATTTCTCTTCTGAGGATTTGCCACAGCACGTGAAATGTTGCTTCCTGCCTTTCCTTTGCAGTGTTGGAACTTTGCTTTCCCGTGGCTATCTCTAGTTAAATCTGTCTTCATTTGCTCGTCTTTGACTGGATAGCATTTGCCATCATGAGTCTTGGTTGTCCAGAATTGTCCAGGGAAGAAGTTTTAGTATTTTCTTACTGCTTTAGAGTCTGTTTTATAAAAGCTTTATGAGGTTTATTTCCTTGATATTTTGATGTTCCTGTTTCAGTAAAGCGAGGCATTATGAACATGTTAGAAGCTGACATACAGTTTTCAGAGTCTTGACATTTAAGGCAAAAAGCTCGTTGTTACCATGGTTACTTATTTTGTAATTTTCTGTCATTTTCAGAAAAAAAAAAATTTCAGGGATGGAATAAAATCCTATAGGGACAGACGTTAGAACATGTAACTTATATAAATAATCCAAATATGGGTTCAGTCTTTACCTTAATTTCTAGATATTCTTATGATAGAATGCTGGACCATTTTGAAGGACAAGTTCAAAATGAAGCGTTTTTGTGTTTTTCCATGCTTTTCCCCATTAGGAAAGGATTAGAGGAATTAGAGGCAAATTATACTCCAAGTAAGCTTAAGTCCCATTTTAACAGTTCCCACGGAGTCAGAAATTTTTCTTTAATAATAGAATCACTCTATAATAATAAAAAACAAAACAGTTCAGAAGTTTTCCTTGTCTTGTAGAAAGTCATAGAGCCAGGGCTATCTTTTTTTGCAAATATCCAGCCTAAAGGGGAGAAAGCTAGAGCTAGGTGCAAACTGCAAACTCATTTCTCTTTTCTCATTTATCTCGTTTCTTCTTGCTGAGGGAAATTCTTAACCTCTGTGTTTGTGTGATGTTTATTTTTTTAAGTACTATGAAGATGTTATTCTTTTCTCTTCTTCCCTTCCTTTTCCTTTGGTAAATCCCCTCTCCTCCTCCCCAGCACCCTTTTACAACATGGATTCTGGGTCTCTCCTTGAGACTCTGAGGGGAGGAAGCCTTATTTCTGAAAACAAGTGAGCAGAGTTTCCAACATGTGAGCTCCTGTTGGTCATGCTGAGGAGGGGTCTACGGCCGTGGTCTCCAACCCATTTGTCACCTGGAACGAGTTTCATGCAAGACAATTTTTCCTCTGACTGGTGGTGGGGGTGGGAAGGATGGTTTTGTGATGATTCAAGCACCTTACATCTATTATGCACTTTATTTCTATTATTATGACATTGTAATGTATAGTGAACTAATTATACTACTTACCATAATGGAGAATGGGTGGGAGCCCCCCTCAGCTCCACCTCAGATCAGCAGGCCTTAGATTCCCTTGTGGAATGCATGGCCTAAACCCTGTGTGTGCACAGGCTACATAAGGGTTGGAGCTCCTATGAAAATCTAACACCCTGCCCACCTGACAGGGTGATGCCAACCATGGGGAGTAGCTACGTACGCAGATGACGCTTTCATCTCCTGCCTGCCTTTTACTGCTTGCTGATTGGAAGTAGGCCACTGGTCCATGGCTCAGGGGTGGGGACTGCAAATCTGGGTCATTGCTAATAGAGTTCTTAGTTCTCTTTATATTTTCTACTTTTTAAGCTTAAGAAACAGTTTAAAAACATAAATAGAGTGATATTACAAAGTCACAAACCCACAACTTAACTTTGCTAAGTCATAGTATTTCCCATATTTAATTCATATTTATTTAGAGAAGTCATTTAGGACACACAGCATTGACATCCCCTGGGAAACCCTTTCTGTTTTCTCTTCTCTACTCAGTAGGGGTAAAACAAATCTGAATTTGCAGGGTATTATTCCCATTGTGCTTTTATCCTTTTGCTGTAAATGGTCAACACATACGTGGTTATCCAGTTCTCCCAGCACCATTTGTTGAATAGGGATTCTTTTCCCCTCTGTATGTTTTTGTTTGGTTTATGAAAGATCAGATGGCAACTAGAGACTGGTTTCATTTCTTGGTTTTCTATTCTGTCTCACATCTCCGTGTCTCTATTTTTGTGCCAATGCCATGCTGTTTTGATCACTGTGAACTTGTAATATAACCTGAAGTTTGGTAGAGTGATGCCTCTGGCTTTGTTTACATGACTAAGAATCTCCTTGGCTATATGTTTTTTGTTTTTTGTTTTTTTTTTCTGGTTCCATACAAAACAAAGAACTATTTTTTCCAGTTCTTTGAAGTATGATGTTGGTATTTTAAGGGGGATTGCATTGAATCTGTAGATTGCTTTGGTAGACTAGACATTTCAACTATGTTGATTCTTCCCAGCCAAGAGCATGGTGTGTTCTTCCATTTGTTACCATATTCTGCTATTTCTTTTCTTAGGGTTTCATAATTCTCTTTGTAAAGAATCTTCATATTCTTTGTTAGGTATATTCATTTTCCTTGAAGCTACCACGAAGGGTATTGTGTCCTTGGTTAGCTTCTCATCTTGGCTGTTATTGGCATATACAAAGGCTACTGACTCGTGGACATTGACTTTATACCCTGAGATGTTACTGTATTTCCTTATCACTTGCAGGAGCCTTGTGGTTGAGTCTCTGGAGTTCTCTAAGCATAAGATCATATCATTGGCCAAGAGGGAGAGTTTGACCTCCTCTGCCACCATTTGGATACCCTTTATATTCTCCTTTTACCTGATTGCATTGGCTAGAACTTCCAGCACAATGCTGAATAATAATGGTGATAGTGGACATCCTTGTCTTGTTCCAATTCTAAATGGAAAGCTTTCAGGTTTATTCCATTCAATATGATATTGGCTGTAGTTTTGTCATAGATGGCTTCAATCAGTTTAAGAAGTGTTCCACCTATACCTATATTCTTAAGTGTTCTTGTTAGAAAAGTATGCTGAATTTTGTTGAATGCTTTTATTGCATTTATTGAGAGGCTCATATGATCTTTGTTTTTGCTTCTGTTTACGTGGTGAATTGCATTTATGGATTTGAGTATGTTAAACAAAACTTGCATCCCTGGGATAAAGCCTACTTGAACATTATGTATAATTTTTTTAATATGTGGCTGTTATCTATTTGCTAGGATTTTAGTGAGTATTTTTACATCAATATTCATAAATGAAATTGGTCTGTAGTTCTCTTTTTCAGTTGGGTCTTTTCCTGGTTTTGGTGTCAGGGTGATGTTTGCTTTATAGAACAAGTTGGGGAAGGCTGGAAAGCTGCTTCTAAATGCTAGTTCTTGCTCTATCTGTGAAAGCAGGCTTCAGGTCCACAAAAATAGCCCAGGCCACCTGCTTGACAGACCCTATCTCACTGAAGAAGGTGTTGAAGGAGTCATCGTGGCTTCCGAGGGGCTTGTTGCTGGGCATGACACCCTTGGGCTGGATGCTGTGTTTCAGATAGTAGAGCTCCCAGCAGGCACTGCCCATCTGCACCCCTGCCTGGCCCATGTGGATGGGGATACTGTCACGCATGGCTTGCTCCCATCAGTGATGTTTGTGGAGGATTGTGGACTGAAGACACACTACAAGTGTGCAGCAACACTACAAATCCTCAAGTCCCTTTCCTGAACTTGGTAATTTATTCCCTGATTGATGTCTCTTGAATAAATTCCCTTTTCCTCTCCTACTTTTTCTTGAAGTAGGTTAATAAATTGACTCCTTTTCCCTGTAAACAAGACAATCATAATAAAGTATATTTAAGGCATTAAAAGCATCTAAGTACTAGAAGTTGCCTGTGTTTTTCATAGCAAATTTAATTAATGAATAAACAAGAACATGAGACAGTGGTTTCAAATTTTAGGAGGGTTATAGGCTTGTTTGAAACTTCAATGAAAGTTACAAACCCATTTGTTCATAAAGATACATACATGACATATCAGAATGATTTTATAATTAAATTTCATGGGTTCATGGACCTCTTACAGTTCATTTATGGTGCTCCAGATTAGAATCTACCAAGTTAACAAAATAAGCTAGTGATAATACAATTAGGAATCAACCATTATATCATTTCATCTGCAGTTTTGCTTTTCTACAAAGACAATAAAATTGGAGGAATATATTAGGATCTTTGCTCATTCTTAAACTGTTTTCTCTCAGCTCAAAGCCATGGTTCTATATTCTGTTTTAGATTTTGGGTTTAGAATTCGCAAACTACAATTCTCCTTTGCTATGGTAAATTCTATGTTGTACCAAAAAGAGCAGAAAAGGAATATTAAGAGATGGGGAGTTACTTATTCTTGTTTTACTCTTCTATTATGGGCACTGCACCATAGCTTTTCTCACTGCTCTCAGCAGTTTGGGTTCCAGTCTCCAACTCCTTTCAACATTCTGGAACCATTTCATTACAGCCCACTTGGAAGTAACAGCATGGCCAGGCACTTTCCTCTCTTTAGATACCTGAGCCACAACTCTAAGGAGCTTCTGGTTTCTGAGAACATGACTGCTGTCCTTTGCTTCCTCAGCCTGAGGTGTGGTAGCTGCTTCATGAATTTATAACCTCTGGGCTATTTCCATGTTTTTCTTTCTAGTCATTCAATACCCAATACCTGTGAAACAAATTCCCTATATTAAATTTCTTCTGTTAAAGTACTTTCTACTTCCCTGACTGAAACTTGAGCAATATGGAAATTAAAGTACTGTCAAAGGTCTTAAAATAATCTTTACTAATTGTACAAAGGTTAGAATCTCAGGTTGACTGTGTCTTTCAAGATAACTTGTGAAACTGAAATCTAAGTCTTATCCATATCTGATATTCACCAGCCAAATAAATAGATATAGTGTGTGTGGTGATAAGTGACATACAGAAAAATAAAGCAGGATAAAGGGATACAGATTAATTGGATGAGTGCTGTTTTATATAGGGTGGTCCTTTGTTTCATGTAGAATGACCTTTCAGATAAGGCAACACTTGAACAGATACCTGAATGAAGAGAGGGAGTAAGCTGTTGGTGTATCTGAGGGAAGAACATTTTAAGTACAGGGAAAAGTAAGTGGATGTGCTATGAGGGAGGGGGAGGAGTGTGTTTTGTAATTGATTGTAACCGTGGCTTTACCCAAGCCTATTGGCAAGTGGTCATCAGTATACTATTATGTCTAGTTGTGACTCTGGAATTTCTGCTGTCATTGAAATTTCCTAATGTTTCATAAATTTTTATTTAAGGATTTCAGATATGGGATTATCACAGGAAACATTCTCATTTGTGGAAAGACTTTAAGAACTTTTATATCATTTCAAAAATCATCTTGGTTAGAGAGGGAGAAAGAAGCAATTACATGTCTGAAATTTCAGCTGTAGTATCAGAGCCTATTTCAAAACCAAATAAGAACTTCAAGTTTTTCTGGAACTAAAGAGTTTCTATTCTGTCTTGATTTTGTAAAAACAGCCACTGCTAAACGTATATGTAGAAAGTTTGATATTTTTTCTCCAGATCTTCAGACTAATAATTAGAATTAATTATTCTTGTTTAAGTCTGTGTAGATCAGTTTGTATATATATCACTATTTCTTACCTATGATACTTCTTTTTGCAACATTGGACTTAACCATAAAATGGTTTATGATTGAAAAAATTGCTTATTTCCCAGAAACTGTGCTGTCTATACAACTGAACTAAACTCAGATTATATTGGGAATTTGTCAGTTTCTTATAAGTAAACGCAAAAAAGAGGGTGAGCTCAAGTAATTGAGAAAGCTGGGAGTAAATCTGGTTTCCTGGGAAGTTTTTTCTGGAAGTTCATGTGTTATCTTGTGACCTAGGGTCTTTCCCTTCACCACAGTTTCTAGTCTTACTTCCATCTTTATGGACTGACTGCTCAAGCTCCATGTATATTCAGATGGTTGCCTGAAGCTCAAAGTTTATATCCTCTTAGGGTATAATCTAGTGGAAGAAAAAAAAATCTTTTCTGGCTTATTTTTTAATCTTGGAATTGGCCCATAATTGGCTTGATTCACTTGGCTTGACTTGAATTCTGTGACAAACATTAGTAATCAACACAGTCAGGGAAATGTGACATTCTGATTGGCCTTGACTAAGCTACAATCCACAAATGGAGTTGGAGGTAGAGAGAAATTTACCAGAAATATGGTCTGTGAGTGGAGTAAAGGTGGTTTATCAGAAGAAAAGTAGGATTGTAGAAGTAGGAAGAATAGACATTGGGCGGCAAATACCCATAATATCCCTATGAGCAAAATCAATGCCTTTCATGGACATCTCCACTGTGTTTTCATTGTATGTTGATTATAAGCCTATTCTGAGGATAAGCCTAGATCCCCAGGCCATATGTCACCACAGGCACCCAAAGCTCTGATTTCTCAGGGCTCATGGATGCTGTATGATGCCATGAAGCTTGGTCACTACTGATAGGGATCATGGCTTCTTCCCAGGATATTAGAAGTCACCTTTTGAGGTTCACATAAATGTATGGGATCTGTATCAGTTATCAATTGAGGCATACCATATTACCACACATTTAGTGGCTTACAACAACACTTCTTATTTCACAGTTTCTATGGGTCAGGTGTCCAGGCATGTGTTAGCTGAGTCCTTTGCCCAGGGTCCCACGAGGCTACAGTGAGAGTGCCAGCTGGCCTGAGGTCTGATTGGGGAAAGTGCATTCCTGTGCTCACTCAGGTTGTTGGCAGAATTGATTTTCTTACAGATGTAGGACTGAAGGCTCCTTGCTGGCTGTTGGTTGGTGGACACTTCCACTCCTGGAGGCTGCCTGCAGTTCCTAGATGCTACCCACAACTTTTGCTTTTATTTATGTTTTTACCCCATAGGTTTCCCCGATATAGCTGCTTACTTCATCAATCTAAAGTCAGAGAGCAAAAGGAGTCTCGTGTCATATAGTTGTGGGAGTGACATTCTACCACCTTCGCCATATACTCTACTAGTGAGAAGCAAATCACAAGTCCTGTGACCACTGAAGGGGGAGGGATTACCCCAAGTCATAAACACTAGTAAGCGGGGTTCAGGAACACAACTTAGAGTATTCCCTTCACTGGATCCTTGATAAATGCATTTAAATAAACAAAGATATTGCATGAAAAGTAGACGTTACTTACATGCTTTCACATGTTATTTACTTGTATAGATTTTTTTTCAAATGGAGGAAATCGTATGTTGTGAACTCCTCAAGCAGTCTTCCTGCCCTGGCCTGCCAGAGTGCTGGGACAGTAGGTGTGAGCCACTCCACCGGCCTCTGGGAAATTATATTTTTAGCTTAAGAGGCAACTACTGCTTCATCTTGGCTGCTCTGCAAATGGCATGTGTATATTCAGGAATTGTTCTTAAGAAGATTTTGGTTAGAAGCTGAATCTATAGACCCAAATTGATTTTTAAATTGTAAAGAGTGTAAAGGGAATGCAGACTTCTCCGGAAAAGTCAGTCTGGCACGTACTTTTTCATGGAAAGTGCCCAAGACAAGAGGCCTCCCCAAGAGTCTCATTGATTTTGTAGATCGCTCCAGGTGAGGAACTTCTCAATTGCTCATATCAGTGATAATAAATATACCAGTGATAGGTATTCAATACACTATAACCTTAACTATGTGCTAGATATTCCATATATAAGGGCTGTCTGGAAAGTATCCAGCCATGCTGTAGTACATTGTAATCTTAAATCATCATTGTAATTTTGTGAAGTGTGTCCAGGCTGGCGATGGGTTATTATTCCTAGTTTTAAAGAAAAAAGGCCACACCTAGTCATTCTTTTTCATTCACCTTCCTCTGCCCATCCTTTAAATGTCTGGTTCCGTGGCTTGCACAACAAATCTTATCTCTAGGCTGGATTTCTGTGTTGAACTCTGAGTGCATATACCCAACTGCTTTGATGTGGGTGGTAGGTGTCAGATACCTCATGTTCAACATGTTTAAAAACACAAGTAATCTTCTTCCTTTCTTATCTTTGTTCTGGAAACCCAGTCATCCAAGTAGGCTGGGAGTCCTTCTCGGCCCTTTGTCACTCAGCTTCCCACCCCCCTGTACTTTGTGCACCGTGGACACACAGCCCTGTGGATTCCAGCTCTGCACTCCATGGTCTGTGCAACTCCACTCCATCCCTACTATACTCACAGTCCATCAAATATGCATCCTCTTCTTGTGTCCTGTGGCCATGACATCCAAATTGGTTTCACTGTTTTTACATTATTTCCATCTCTTAGCTATTCCCCAGGTTCCCCTGAGAGTGTTCATTTTAAATTCTGTGTCAAATCTTATACCTTCTCATTCAAAAGGCCTTCTAGGATGGCTTTCTTTGAAAAATACACAGCCCATAATGATTCACCCTTTTCCCACATCCTTAAATACTAAGCACGTTTCATACCTAACATTTCTGGTTTTCTCTCCCAGCTCTTGTGCCTGCCAGGTGACACCTGTTCACCTCTCCAGAGTCATCTCAAGTGACATTTTCTGTAGGAAGTCATCCTGATCTTCCTCCAGCTTTGGTTACACTCTGCACATTCCCCCTCCCCATTGTTTTTGGCAGTTACCTGCACCCTCTTCTGTGTTCCAACAATGTATCCCATTTCTCAGTCATATAGATTTTACATTATACTTAACTTTTTCATGAGTGTACCCACCCAAATCTGTAGCCTCATTCATGGTAGCGGCTTGTGCTTTAGGAAAAATCTCTATGTTCCCAGCATTCAGCATGGCTTCAGTTTCATGAATGAAAAAAATGAATAACTTAATGAACATAAACCTAATCTTACCTGTCAGCACAGTATCTCATAATCTTCAGAAAGATGATCAGCCTGTAAATATCCTGGAAGTAATTATAGGTTACAGATCATTGGAAGAATTTATACAGTATTTTAGGAAATGCTTTGACTTCTCCATCAAGAGGACATTAAGGAGGCCTTAAGAGTCAGATGCTAGGCTATGCTTGTTTTTTGTACCCCCCTCAATTCATCAATCAAACCTAATCACAAATGTGATGACATTAGGAGGTGGGACCTTTGGGGATTATTAGATCACAAAGTGGGATTCATGCCCTAATAGAGAGGCCCGGGAGAGCTGCCTCACCTCTTCTACCTGCCAAGGATGTGGTCAGAAGGCCGTGTCTGTGAACGAGGAGCTGGCCCTCAACACATGCCAAGTCTGTTGTCACTTTGATCTGGGATTTTACAGCCTCCAGAATGATAAGAAATAAATTTCTGTTGTTCATAAACCACCCAGTTTATAGTATTTTGTTATAGAAGCCTGAATGGGCTAAAGTAAGTGAAAATAAGTTGCTGATGTTGCTATGTCAGCCTTCACTTTTAGTTTGTTGTGTTTGAGGGAATATAAGGCAACACACGTACATCCTTGCGACTGGATTGAAGTCACACAGCTCCGAGGTATGGGTAGGCTACTGTGGTGTTACCAGGTGGAGATATTTGCCATCTCAGAAAATATGGCAATAGTAAAACCATTACAAGGTCTCTTGTTCAGCCATTGAGTATGTTCTGGTAACATGTGTGCTCCAGGTAAAAAAGATGAAGGGAGCAGGAACTTTTCTTTGGCACTGCACCTGATGTGTCAGTTTCCATGGCACAGTCCCGCGTCATCTTCACACGAGGTATCCTCTTGTTAAAAGATTATTAGCTAAGATGAGAGAGCTGGTCTAAATACCAGACCCGTACTATCATTAATTATTAGTGCAGAACAATATTTATTGAACTTACCATTAATTGAGTTTTTAAAATTATTTCAAGTACATTTTTTTTTCTTTAAAGTCATGGCATTGACTATAATGGAATTCTTGTCAAACTGTAAGGATTTGGAACTTAACTGTGTTTCTAAAACTGCTGTGATTGTATCTGTGCTAACTTTGTATCCTTATTTCTGATGTACACACCTGAGCTCCCCTGCTAGACTGTAAACTCCTTGGAATAGGGGCAACGTGTTAACCATCCCTGTATCCCATCACCACTGTATTTGATACTGTGAGTTGCACATGCTATATTCACAACAAATGTTTCATAAATTGAGTTAGTGGCGGTTGCACTTTGCTGAAGTTCTGGCATAGCTTTGTCAGGCAAGATCGAAGACTTGGGGAGAACATCCACAAAGAATTCTTGATGCTGGGTTCTCTGGCCTAATCAATATCAAATAATTTTTGAATTGTGCAATTTTTTTATTAAATCATAGCTGTGTACATTAATGCAATCATGGGGCACCATACACTGGTTTTATAGACCATTTGACATATTTTTATCACACTGGTTAACATAGACTTCCTGGCATTTTCTTAGTTATTGTGTTGAGACATTTACACTCTACATCCAGTAAGTTTCACATATACCCTTGTAAGATGCACTGTAGGTATGATCCCACCAATCACTCTCCCTCTGCCCATCCACTCCCCACCCTCCCCTCCCTTTCCCCCTTCCCCATATTCTTAGGTTATAACTGGGTTATAGCTTTCATATGAAAGCTATAATTTCGCTTCATAGTAGGGCTGAGTACATTGGAAACTTTTTCTTCCACTCTTGAGATACTTTGCTAAGAAGAATATGTTCTAGCTCCATCCATGTAAACATGAAAGAGGTAAAGTCTCCATCTTTCTTTAAGGCTGCAAAATATTCCATGGTGTACATATACCACAGTTTATTAATGCATTTGTGGATTGATGGGCACTTGGACTTTTTCCATGACTTAGCAATTATGAATTGGGCTGCAGTAAACATTCTGGTACAAATATCTTTGTTGTAATGTGATTTTTGGTCTTCTGGGTATATACCTAGTAGAGGAATTGTAGGATTGAATGGCAGGTCTATTTTTAGATCTTTAAGTGTTCTCCAAACATCTTTCCAAAAGGAATGTATTAATTTGCATTCCCACCAGCAGTGTAGGAGTGTTCCCTTTTCTCCACATCCACGCCAACATCTCTGGTCTTGGGATTTTGTGATATGGGCTAATCTTACTTAGCAGGAAATTAATATTCATCAACTATCTATTCATTGTTGGTGTAGGAAATCAATGCTTCCTCCCAGTACTTAACTGGTCACTTTATTTTAATCTCCTTTG
>CAUYPK010034546.1:0-24532 GCA_963574355.1 Loris lydekkerianus
CCCCCACTCCGCCTAAGCCCAGCACACACTCAGCCCACACACAGCCCACACTCACCCCACACCCCGCCCACACTCAGCCGAGGCCCAGCCCACACTCAGCCCACACCAACCACACTCAGCCCATGCTCAGCCCACGCCCAGCGCACACCCAGCTCATGCCCAGCCCATGCCCAGCCCACTCTCAGCCTACACTCAGCCCGCGCCCAGCCCTCGCCAAGCCTATGCCCAGTCCACCCCCAGCCCATACACAGCCCATGCCCAGCCCATGCCCAGCCCTCACCCAGCCCACGCACAGTCCGCCCCCAGCCCACACCCAGCCCATACCCAGCCCGCACCCAGCTCACACCCAGCCCATGCCTAGCCCACACTCAGTTCGCACCCAGCCCACGCTCAGCCCACTCCCAGCTCACGCTCAGCCTGCACCCAGCCCACGCCCAGCCCATACCCAGCCCATGCCCAGCCCATACCCAGCCCGCACCCAGCCCATACCCAGCCCACGCCCAGCCTGCACCCAGCTCATGCCCAGCCTGTGCCCAGCCCACACTCAGTTCGCACCCAGCCCACGCCCAGCCCACTCCCAGCTCACACTCAGCCTGCTCCCAGCGCTCGCCCAGCCCACGCCCAGCCCATGCCCAGCCCTCGCCCAGCCCACACTCAGCCCACGCCCAGTCCGCGACCAGCCTGCGCCCAGCCCTCGCCCAGTCCGCGCCCAGCCCGTGCCCAGCCCACACTCAGCCCTCGCCCAGCCTACGCCCAGCCCATGCCCAGCCCACACTCACTCATACCCAGCTCACACTCAGCCCACTCCCAGCTCATGCTCAGCCCACGCCCAGCCCATGCCCAGCGCTCGCCCAGCCTATGCCCAGTCCATGCCCAGCCCATGCCCAGCCCACACTCACCCATGCCCAGCCTATACTCAGCCCACATCCACCACCCAGCCTGTCTTTTCATCACCTGGCACCAGCCAGGACTTCCCCATGAACATTGAGTCCCCTGGAGTGAAAAGACATCTCCTGATTTTGCTCTGGGGTCCTTATTTGCCTTATTCTTCCAGAATAAGCACTCAGCAAACATTTGCTAAGCAGGCCACAATCAACAAGACAGCACTGGGGCTGAATAAACACTTGTGAATTGACTGAGAACAGAAAGAATATCTGCACAAGGTTTTAAGAAGAAAAGGTACAAAAACTTGCAGGTTGACTAAAAAAAAATCAGAGTAAGCACCTTTCCAGAGTGGGCAGAGACCTGTGCAGGTCCAGGTGGAGTCTTGATGACCCAGTCTCTCCATGACCCCATGGACGGGATGTGAGAAGTCCCCGGTCTGGGCTTGCTTTTGAGGACTGCCTGCTCCCTGTCTTGAAAGGACATGGGGTGGTGGGGACTCTCCTTTTCACAGTCTCCAGGGTGAAGTTGATAGCTCCACTGTCAGGACAAGGAGAGGAAAAGACTCTGTGAGATACATTCCCAGTGTCCCCAGCCCCAGCCACTCCTGCCATCTGCACCTCTCTGGGGCACAGGACAAGGTCATTGCTCTCATGAGTCAGAGGCAGCTGCTCCTGCACCAACCCAGTGTGAGGGCACCTGGAGACCCAGAAGCTGCTCCTGAAAGGATTCTCACCTTCCCTGCCATCTGGAGCTGGGCGCACCCTGCTGGGTCCCCTGCTTTGCTGCTTAGCCTTAATTGGCATCAGAGGCTCCCAATTATACCCCTGGGAGATGATTTTGAAACCTGTGCAGGCGTTTCTGAACTTCAGTGTCCTCACACTGAGCATTTAAATATTAAATACATACTATTTTATCAACGTCGTGTTCTTTTCTCATTTCTCCCTTCCATCAAGGTTAAATGTTGATAATAATTTTTTTTAATTATTCTATGGATTTCATTTCAGGACAGAGGAGCATTACTAAACATTTTGTTATATATATATACACATATACCTACTCGTATGCAGTCAAGGACTGTGGAGAAGTCCTTGACTTCCACAGTCCAAGAAACTCCAGCAGGAGAAGAGCCTATAGGGTGAAGATTTTAAGACATTTCACGGCTGAGACTGAACCTGTGCAGATTCTGGACACCACACCCTCCTTCCTCACCCACACCCAGTGACGCTCAAGCCTTTCAGTCCTGTAGCCTAAATGAATCTTTGCTACAGAGTTTCCTACCTCTCCAGGCCCCCCATTCTGTACCAGGTCACCCCCAAGCCCTCAATCCCAGCAACACCCCTGCCATGGTGGAAGCCCCACCATGCACAGAATAAGCACCGTGTGCTGCACCTAGGGGGGCTCCTTGGTCCAGGCCTCCCCTGCCTCCCAATTTATTTTCCAAAACTCTCTCCTGGCTCCCCAGGGTCCAGCTCTGAAATGGGAGGTGACACTGGTTCCTGCCTCGGGAACTTTGCACGCTCCTTCCCTGCCCCTGAAGTTCCTTGCTTCATCTGAGAACTTCTTTCTCTGGGTTCAGGTCTCAGCTCAAAGGCCCCAACTGCACCATCTGATGGGCCCCCTCCTGTTCACTGCCCAGCTAACCTCACCGCTGCAGGGTGACTCTCAGGAGCTGGAATCGTACCACGGATGCATTGGCCCTCTTCTGATTACTGTCCTCACAACCTACAATTAAAACAACAGCAGAGTAAAGAAACATTTAGTCTGCTTCATAAGTGGACCCCCCAGTTCCCAAACCCTGTACTGTTAAACATCTGCTTTTAAAATAAGAATAAAAAGTGCCTCCCACGTCTTGGGGCTATTACAGGATGGTATGAGATGATAGATAGAGAGGTATAGAGATCGTTATTTTTTGATGCACTTGCCCTTTCTAAATGCTTTGCAGGCTTTGTGTCATGTCTTCCCCCAGTACACACAGAGTCGCTACGCCCATTCTGCAGATGGGGGCAGTGATGCTCAGGGAGGGTGAGCAGTTTGCCTGGGGTCACACAGCCAGCAGGTGGTGAAGGTGAGGCTCTCACCTGAGTTGGACTTTTAAGCCCAGCATTTCACAACACATGGGAGTGTCTGATGCAGCACTGGTTACCTAACTGGCAGCTGCAGGGACACGATGGCAGAGATGAGGAGGACGATGTCAGGGATGACAGCTGGTTCAGCCCTGGCCAGCAGCCACCTATGCCAGGGTGTGACTCTAGGTCTCTCATCTCAGCAGGGAGGCACAGGGCAACGCTCCAGCCTCATTTTATTGGGGACACAGTAGCACCTTGCTTTCCACAGGATCATGGGATTCCCCCCCCCACCTTTGTCCACCTGAAAAAAGGAAGGCTTACGCCTCTCCCTCCCTGCAGAGAGCTTCCTGGGAAGGCTGTCGCGGCATTCTGCTTCTGTCCCAGGTTGAGCTGGGATGAATGTAGAACATGAAGATAATTGTAACAGTGGAGAGTGCTGGCACTTTCCTGGAGGAGAACGCAGGCTGCCCTCTGGACAGCTCCCGAGGTCAGGCTCTCAGTTGCTATTTGATCTCTTTCAGGATACCACCTGGGTAGTGACACAATCCAGTTTCTAGAAAAGAAAGGAACTAGTCTGTAGGAAATCTGCTGTGTTCCCCCTGAGCCACACGTCACTGAACCGTGAGGGACTGTTGCCCATCATGTTGAAGGGACACTGAAGTCTGACTCTGTCAAGGGACTTACTTGCCCGAAGTCTCACACCTTTGAATTTGACATGGGTCTCTCTATCCCCCATGCCTCCCACAACAGCACCCTTCTGACCAACCTTTATCCAAATTTGCTCTTCCCTGCCCAGAAACTCCTCCAGCAGGGGAAGCCAAGAGATCCCTGTGGTCGCCACGTACTCTCTGGCAGGCTCCCGCAGGCCCAGGATGGCGCCCAACACAGGCGTCAGCTCCAGAAGCTCGTGATAGAGGCTGTGTTACTCCCATAGCCGTAAACCTACCTGCTCCTAACTGACGTGGAGAACTGCTCCAACAGGATAATTTACTGAGATACTGATTCGTATTTTGTTCTGCGTATTTTCCATTCCTCTGGGGCAGCTGGGGGTCCCCCTGGTAGTCTCCGACATGAAGGCAGAGGCAGAGCTACCCCCACATCCTTGTCTCTGCCTTTTATGAAAGTCCCAGATTGTTCCCAAGCCTAATGTCTTTGCCTGAGATAAAGATCAGCTTTTTTTTTTTTTTTTTTTTTTTCTGAAGGGCTTCCTCTCTTTTTAAGGAAGCAGTGACAAATTATTGATGTTATCTAGTATGTGTGGTTTTTGCTGATTTCATTCCTTCTTTCATCAAACATTCATCTCATGCAGACTATGAGCTGCTCTGGCTGCTATCGGGCCCAGAGCCAGGGGTAGCTATCTCTGAACCAACATGTAATCCAGCAACAATTTCTAGGACTTGAACTCTACAAGAAATACTCATTCAGGGGGTGGTGCCTGTGGCTCAAAGGAGTAAGGCGCCAGCCCTAGATACAAGAGGTGGTGGGTTCAAACCCGGCCCTGGCCAAAAAAAAAAGGAAAGAAAGAAATACTCATTCAATACCACACATAGACCTTGCTATGACTGTGGATGATTTTTGATTATGTAAACATTGCAAACATTCATATAGCTGAGCAGAATAAATATTTTGGAATGGGAGAAATAGATTTATAAAATATAAAGAGTAATTATCTCCAAGTTGGGAGAATAAGCAACTTTGGCTATTTATTTATTTATTTGCACTACAAATTTTCTTCAAATAAAAGTGTTTATCCTCACTGTGGAAAGACTAAGTATTTTAGAAATACAGTTAAACCAACAACTTGTGTGTTGGTTGGGTTTTGAGATCAATGCAGCTCATTTTTCACAGCATTTGAATTCTAAGGTGTAAGGACGCCAGAAACATTTCAATGCACCCTCCACTCTGACTCCTTCGTATTCCCAGAACAATCATATCTGACAGGACCTGAGGAAATACTGGATGTGCACTGATGTACTTAGCATATCCTTTTAGTGCTGAGTTTTCTGAAAAACTGAGAAGAAAGACATGAAGGAGCAAGACCATTTAAATAAGAAAGAAACAGGGTATGCAGAAAGGGTTGTAAACTGGAAATGTAAAAATAAGGCCAGAAGAGTGGTTCTCAGAAGGGGTAAAACTTCCCCAAATTCTCTACAGGAAGACAAACAGAGAAGAAAGGCAGAAGGTGCAAAAAAATCTCTCCAGTGTCTAAAGCATCCTGCCACAGACAAAATGTTAGTGGAGCGATCCATGCACAGTTCCAGGTAAGGCGTCATCCTGCATATCAGCATTTCGGCCTCCAGGGGTCGCCTCTCAGCCGCTTTGCCCTCTCTGTGAAGCCTCAGGCCACCATGAGCCTCACCTGCCCCCCTGACCATCAGACCACCGCTGACCCCTGCAGCCCCAGCTCTAGACACCCGGGCTCTGCAGGTTAAAGCACCTGACCAGGGAGCCCACAGCCCTCGGTACACACACTGGTCCACCCCAAGTGCCCGTCCCTCCCAGCCCCTCCCTCGGACCCCAACCATCACACCCCCTTCTAACAGTCTCCACTCAGAAGTATCTGCCTTTGCTTTCATTTATTTGTTTTATGGGTTATATTGTTTTTAAAAAAATAATGCCTGTGCTATGGAAAACACTGGATAAAAAATAAAGAAAAAATTGTGAATTGCCTCAAATTCCACAAATAAGAAAAAAAATACTGTTACTAGGTCACTGCCTCTCCTGTCCCAGACCTGAAGCATATTACAGAGTCTGGTGCTAAGGGCATAAGCTGAAGTTTTAGCGCAAGATTAGGATGTGTCAGGCACACCAAAATGTGTTATTTTATGGCTGTGAGAACCACAGGAATCACATAAAATTATTACCCCCTTTTAACAAAAGGGGAACCAAGTCACAGAGGGTTAAGCACACAGCTGCTCGGGAAACTGGGCAGGACCAGAACTCGGGGACTTACTTCAGACCTCACACTCCTACAATTTTTCTTGTACGTCTAGAAGTCTTCTTTCTGCCATGACAAATTCTTCGAAAGCAACATTTCCAGTGACTATTAAGATTCCTCTCACAGGTATGCATGCATTTAATTTAACCAAACCTTTATTATTTGATGTTTGGATTATTCTCCATTTCTAGCTGTTCAAACTTAAGGCCTCAGTTAATTTGTGCCATATTGAAAATATTAGAATGAAAATCTGAGACATGAAAGGGAAAAATATAACTACCCATCGTCACCACTATTGGCTTAAAGCATGTAGAAAATCCAGCCCATTCAAAAAACAAGAAAAAAAATCAATGTAGCCTAATATTAGAAAACAGAAGATTAAATTATTTTTCCAAATGACATTGCCTATCGTAAAACACCAATAAAACCAAAATATAAAAATAATGAGTATCACTAATGTATTGAGTTACAAGCGTGATAAAAATCAACATTTCTACTATGCATTGGCCAAATGAATTAGAATACATGACTGATAAAAGATCACATTTACAACAGGCATGGAAATACACGAATAAAATATCTAAAATAAATTAAATAAGAAATTTACAAGATCTAAATAATGGTAAATAAATGGTGCTACATCTTCTACCACGAGGAAGAAGTTCATGATACTTCAAAAATGCCAATTTTACACTGGGTTAGTTTATAGAGTTAGTGAATTGTAATAAGAAGCAAATAAGATTTTTCCTTTTGCAATTAGACAAAAGTATTTTAAGAATTTAAGTATCAGAAGATTAATTGATAATAATGGTTAAGAAAAGTTTGAAAATTAAGACTTTGAGCCAAACATTCAGTTTTAAACATTAAGTCTATTTAAAAAGCTGAGAAGTAAATTAGCAAATCATCAGGGTGGAGATTTAATTCAGAGGAGAAAGCATAGATTTGTATAATACAGTGTAACTGGGCTACTGTTTACTATCTTTGAATATTAAGAAATATTCTGGCCTGTCAGTTTATGTACATGAATAAAGCAAGGCAAAATATCTTCTGAGATAAAACATCAGCACCTAACTTGATAGCAGTTGCTATTAAAAGTGAAGCCAAAAAGAATTATATAGGTCTGCATATACTCCACGGTCCAAATCAACCGTATTTCTTTATGTTTTCCAAATACAAAAGCAAAGAAAAATGATCAAAACATTAACCTCATATTAACCATATAAAAAGAAAAGACTTCACATAAATTTTATTTTAAAAATAGAAAAGTATACCACATAGTTAACAAAAAAAAAAAAAAAAGAAATCGCCTTACAAGACAGAAAATGTTTGTTTTATTACATACAAGGTTAATTCACACAAAACAGGCTAAGGAACAATACAAAAAATCAATAACAAGAGAAGAAACACAAATATCTAATAAATATATGACAATGCTCAATCTCAGTAATGATCAAAGAAATACAACATTAAACAACCATTGGATGTAATTTATTAAACTGCCTTATTGAAAAATGTCTACATTTAGAAACCTATCGTCAAGAGTTGGTGAAAGTACAAAGGGAATAGTGTTTGGATGCAGGAATGTTGACATTTGAAATGCCAAAGGGTTCCTGAAAGACAACTTGGAACAGCTCTACCCAAAGTGTTGAAACCCTGCAGACCTGCGCACCTGCCTCCCTCCTGCGGCTTCTCCTCTCCTCTTAAAGTAGTTTAAGTGTGTTTTGCTGAATATTGATCGCATTTGCTCTGTCCTGAATTCTTGGGTGGGGCTATGTCACCTAACCGCCCGAAACCCTGAGAAGGAACTCGTGGTCATTGCCTAACAAGTGTGGAATGTAAAAGGGAAGGAAGAGCAGCTAAGGCCAGACCTCGGGAAGTCGACGCGGGGCAGAGCCTGTGCAGGGCTCCAGCTCCAAGCGTCCACAGCTTCATTATCTATAAAGGGAACGAGAAAGAACCCTGGCAGGAGCCCGGGAACTGAATACACGCAGCCAGATGCGGACGGGGGGGGGGGGGGGGTTGAGCTGCTGAATTATACATTTTCAAGTGGAACAAATCAACTACGACCAGTTTTGTGAAAAGCTGGGGTTGGGGGAGAGAGACTGTGCAGTTGTATCAGGAAGGAAATCCCCCGGCAGGTCCGTCCTGGGAGCTCTGGGGGAGCGCAGGGGTAATTTTTATTTGTGCTTTTTTGTTTATTTGTTTCGGTCCGAATTTTCTCAAATAAAGCTGAAGTACTTTTGAGATTGTACACAACCTGCACAGGTGTATGTGACCACATACACATCACCACAAGCAAAGGTCATTCTCAGCAGAGACTCAATGCCACTTTGCCCCTCTGTGCAGTGTGGGATTAGAGGCCACGTTCACTTAACCGGCTTTCTCAGCAAACCCCTGCCCAGGGTCAACTGCTCATTTGCAGTCCTTGTGGCTACAACCTCCTCCCCAACCCTTCCATGGATCAGTCAGCCCCAGCTCACCCCTGTGTATGTGGCGGGAATTGCAGGAATGTCACGTAACAGTCCCTGTCAAATGTGTACGAACTCGGATCCTTCCTCAGTCCCCCGGTTCTATTGCTTTGACCTCTTGAAGACACCTCCATCTCCTGCCTTCCCACCTGTGCTGCTGCCCAGGCTCCGCTGAACCAGGTTTTGTGTCTCCAACCTCCCGGGAGGCCCAGGCGGCTTCAGCATGGCCCTCCAGGGCTGCCTGTGGCCTGCAGCAACAGCCTCATCTGCAGCATGGAAACTCCCTTTCAAACTACACATGGTGCCCCGCTATGATCTCCAAAACGGACCCAAGGAGAGCTATTCTGCTCCCTGCCCCAGATTGAGGAAAAGGAAGCTGACCTCCAGGCTGCAGGAGGCCTGGGAAACCAGGAGTCCCTTGCGGGTAGGGGCAGAGACGGCAGGAATTTTTCTACGGAGAAAGGCAGGCAGCGTGATGGAACCCACAGTTTATGAGGGTAGCGAATGAGGGATGGGATAAGAGGGAAGTCAGTAATTATTTTTTCAGAATAGTTTAAGGTACACAAGAAAGGATTTGAGTTATTTCAGAATTGATTTTTGCCAAGTAAACAGTCATTGAATCTTACTTACTGTGCCCATTGGGGATTAAACCACAGGAGAAGGTTAGGGCGTGGTGAGCACCCTGCTAGTACTGAATTGAGTAAAGTCCACTAGGGTGGCACTGTTGAGATTTTCTGTTGTCACAATGACACTGCTGTGACTTTCTGTTTACATGGGAGGGAGGGCGTTACATGGCCCCAGCCCCAAGAGCAGTGAGGGACAACTCCACCCACATTCCACAGGGAGCTTCCACAATCTAGACCGAGGGTGGGAGAGTGCTCTGGAGGGGCATCTGCTTCTGCAAGTGACGTTTCCCTGAACAGTCACGCCCTTTCAGGAGGGTGTTGCCTCGGTTGTACTCTGCTGCGTGGCTGAGTTGAGCGATTGGGACAGAGACCATGTGGCAAGCAGAGCCTAAAATACTCACAGTCTGGCCTTTCTAGAGAATGTGTGCTGCAGCCTGATCGCAGCCACCAACCTGGGACTCGCTAAGAAAGGACTCGGGAAAGGGTTTGCCTCCCACAAGAGCTGAGGTTCGTAGGAAGCATGTTCTAGAGAAAGCTGGCCGTGGGCCGTGGGCTCCAGTCCCCTGTGAAGAAGACCTGCGGGCCTGAGGCCCCCTGTTCAGGTGGAAACAGCTGCAGGATGAGCCTTCTGGAGCCCAGGGGACGTGGTGACTTGAGCATGAGAAAGCTCACGGGAGGTGGGGGGTGGGGGGCTGATGAGGCTGCAGAGCCACAGCCATGGGGAAGAGCCCTGGCGCCATGGGGGTGTGTCCCTGTGGATCTCATATGGGCTGAGGGAGACACAGAGAGAGAGAGAGAGAGAGGTGGGGAGTCTAGGCCGTCTGCACATGATGGGCTGACAGAGACGCACAGAGAGAGAGTGGTGGGGAGTCCAGGCCGTCTGCACATGATGCCGTGAGGGCCACCTGGGGAGCGAGGTCACACTGCAGCGGCAGTGAGGCTGGAGCTGCAGGAGCGTCCATGGGCCTGCCAGCAAGGACATCTTCAATGCACAAGGGCCCACCTGTGCCCAAGCTGGGACCCGGTGATGGGCTTGGGTGGGCTCTGGACAACTCCTCCCGGCCTCTAGCCAGGGAACACAGGGCAGCTTTCCAGAGTCTCTGGGAAATAAGTTTCCTGCCCCTTCCCACTCCCTCTACAACCCCCAGTCCAGGGCTAGAGGCCACTCTGGACTGGGGTGTGCAAGTGGGTGGTAGAAAGTGCTGGTGGGGCTGGGGGGAGGACACCACCCCGCTCTCTCCCTGTTCCTGTCTAGGGTGGACAGAGGAGCTCGGGCCCTCAGGGAAGGTCAAGGTTTACGTGTTCTCTGCATGCAGATTTTGTAACCTCTAAAGGGACGCTCTTTCCTGACTTGAAGGGACTGAGGGACTCACTACCCAGGAGTGTGTAGCAAAGTTCAGGGCCTATCCCACTTTTTATCTAAAAGGCAGGGAAAAGCTGGCCCCATAGAGCCTGTTTGAACCAACAGAGGGAAAACAGAAGGGAGTTTCTACTTTAGGGAAAAGAAGGCAGAGTCAGGAAGACGAGAGTGTGGCCAGCAGGAGGGTTCCGTACTGGTGAGCGATAGGGAGTGGTGAGGTCTGGGGAAATTGGGGATTGGATGTTTCCTCTAAGGGCACAGACATAAACCACCTCTTACCACCCAATGCTCCCTGGACACCCAAACACACTTTTGACAGAAGTACTGGCTGTTCACGAGAATCTGGAAATCTCAAAATTTATGCAAAACGTACTTATGTCTATTTAGCATCAAAATTCTTATTTTATCCTTTAAAATATCTCAGAGGCAGTATTTGGAAGCCCAAACAAAGTCATCCAACAATTAGAAGTCACTTAATTCATTAAAGGGAAATCTAATCAGCATTGTTATGCCACATTAGTTGAATGCGTGTTCTTCCCCTTTCATATTTTCATCCTCTTTAATATTAACCTTTTATTCCATATATAAATTCTGCTTCTGATTTTAGCAATGGCTCTCAACACATACATTTCAAAGCTTTTATTAGCAAATAATAAATAAAAAGAAACATATGTAACATACCCAACATTGTGAACATTTGTCTTTCCTTCACTTGTTTAATTCATTTACTTTCCTAAATAAACACGCACACAGATACACACACACACACACACACAGGTATCTGCATGGAATCATCGTAAGAATCTACACACTTTTCCTACTATTCACAAAGAAGAAAAAAGCATGCATGAAATATTCCACTGGAGATCTGTTCAGAAACAAACTCAGTATTTACACAAGAATACGATATTATTCAAATGACATTACTCTTCCTATGGCCTGCAGACTCCATTAACAGCTGTTCTATAAACAATAAAACCTATTTGCCCATGAAATTCATTTACCTGAACATGTTCATTACCGACACATTAAAATAAAGAGCGTGTACGCTGGACTTTGAGTGATATAACACTGCATATTATAAGGAAATAGTCCTTGTCAAAAGAACAAATATTAGTAGAAAATAAAACCCAATTTGGATGCAAAGTTGAGCTGGATGCTGAGTATATAAGACAGACTTCATTTCCTCTGGGCCTGTTCATTTTCAAGTGATGAAAGCAAATATGTGACTTCAGACTTGTGTCCTCTATGCTATTTCTGTTCTGTGAACCCCTATCAATCTGGGGGTTCAGGGATAACCTACAGTGCTGGGGACCCCAAGGACATTGCCTGGCACTTGGAAATGTCGGTTCTCCATATGAAATCCTGCATACAGGTACCATTTCATTACAATAGATAGAAAGGAAAGACTGGGGATGATCCTTTTATTTCACACGTTGCATTTTATTTCTAGCTGGAATCAAAGTTTGCTAGGTTTCTCTGAAGACCCGGCTTACAGAGCCCTTGGCTTTAGAAACAATACTCCCCTGACATTCCAGCAGCAAACCAAACAAAGAACTGTAAGTCCTCTGATATACCCAACTCCACTAGGGATAAGGAGCTCAAAAGTTAGCCAAACTTCCTTTTATTAGGAAAAAGAACAAAATGGAGATAAGGTGCACTGTTCTCCCCCTCACAGTGCGATTTGTCTGTGCGATGCATGTGCTTAAACCCAGCCAAAAACCTGGTCCTCTCTAACACCGAGGAAACACTACCTTCACCGTTCACATCCTCCGAAAGAATTAAGAAGAAAATGTACAGGAGGAAAGCCTGCAATCAAAACAGAAAAGAACCTGTAAACATGTAAAAATGTCTGTTTTTATCCTTTGCAATATAAAATTAACTCCTGGGTGGGGGGCTGAGTTTAACCTAACATACGTGCTTAACCTGAGCTTAACCTGAGCTTATCCTGGGTTTAAACCCAATACCCAAGTACCCACTACTACACTTGTACCACAACTGTCGCAGAAGAAAGAGACTTTTAAAAAGTGAACAATGAAGTTTATAAAACACTATAAGATAGATTATAAAATGTTTATGACATACAAAGAAATGTTAATGAAACAGACCCAGGGTACCTGTCACCCCACTGAGAAACAGAACAGTGATGACCTCTCAGAGGGGTCACCCGCGCCATCACCTTCTACTCCAAGATCACAGCTGTGCTAAGTTTTATGTTGATCATTCCTGTTTCTCTTCAACCTTACCATCCATGTAAGTGTCTATGAACAGTGCAAATAAGCCTTTCTATTACAGAGGCTGAACTTTTCACATGCCGTTTTGCTGTGGCTTTGTAGTAGGCCTTGACTTTGCATATCAGCCCTGCAACTCAGCCATCCAGCTGCAGCAACACACAAGCTACTCTGAGCCTTCCTCTTTAGGTACCAAACCCATGGGGAGAGGGGCAGGGACATGCAGAAACCAATTACCCCTGCCTCCCCATGGGTATGTACTGCTGCTATTAGGTAAATTATAGACTGAGTTTGTGGATATCCACAAAAAATGCATGAGACAATTTTAATTTGAACTTTTTCTGGACCATACATCAATTAAAGAAGAATTGACATTCATAAATATTGAATTTCCCAGTACCCGAATGAATACACAATAGCCATTTATTTAGATCTTCTTTGATGTCTTTCATAAGTGTTTACTGTTTTCCTTTTTTTATTTTTACCTTCAAAATGTTAAGGGGTACGAACGTTTTTGTTCCGTGGATACCTTGTGTAATGCTCGAGTCAGGGCTTTTGGTGGGGCCCCCACCAGAACAGTGTTCTCTGTACCTGACGGGTGAGTCTTTCGTCCCTCCCCCCTGTCGCAGATGACCTTCACATGTCCTTGTCCCTGTGTCTGCCTGTAGTTTAGCTCCCAATTATTGGAGAGACTATGTGTGCTTGGTGTTCCACCCCTGAGATATTTCACTTGGGATAATGATCTCCAGCTCCATCCAAGTTGCTGCAAACAACATATTTTATTCCTTTTTATGGCTGAGTACTACTCCATGGTAGATATATGCCCCTGTTTCTGTATCCACTCATGAACTGATGGGATCTTGGGTTGCTTCCACATCTTTGCCATTGTGAAATGTGCTGTGCCAAATGTTTGAGTGCGGGTGTCTTTTTAATAAAATGACTTATTTTCCTTTGGACAAATACACAGTGCTGAGATCACTGGATTGAAATGGTAAGTCCACGTTTATTTCTTTGAAGAATCTGCATGCTGTTTTCCGTGGAGGTTGCCTAATGCTCAGTCCCACCGCAGTGTGTAAATTTCCTCTCTCTCTGCGTCACATCAGCAGGTACTGTTTGCTGACTTTTTAATAATGGCCATTCTGACAACGATAAGGTGGTTGTTCATGGTGGTTTTAACCTGCATTCGCCTGATGGTTAATGATGTTGAGATTTTTCATGTGTTTGTTGGCTATTTTGTCTGTCTTCCTTTGAAAAAAATCTGTTCATGATTTTTGTCCACTTTTTAATGGGGGTGTTCATTTTTTCTTGCTGCTTTGTTTGAGTTCTTTGTAGATTCTGGGTATTTTAGCCATTACTGGATATGTGGTTTGTGAGTATCTCACCCCTTTCCCGAGGGTGTCTATTTACTCTGGTGATGATTTCTCTTGCTGGGCAGAAGCCATTTTCCAGGTTTCTGCACATATGAGGTTAAGTCCTTCACAAACACTTGTAAGATTTTTACTGAGTATGCTATTTCTTGGTGCTGTTGTAAATGGTATTACATTTTAATTCCTCTTTGCTTGGACATTTAAAAGCAATTGAGTTTTGTATACTAAGCTTATATTCTGCAAATTGCTATAATCATTTATTAGTTTTATGAGTTTGTCATATGCAAACAAGGACAGATTTTTTTCTTCCCAATTTGTATAGATATTTATTTTTCTTTGTCTTATCACACGAGCTAGGATTTCTACTATTAGGTTGAATTAAGAGTTAAGAAAGGGTATACCATTGTCTTTTCTCTGATGTTAGGGGGAAAGTACGTGGTTTTGCATCATTAAGTATAATGCTAGCTGTAGGTTTCCTGAAAATTTGTTTTATGGAGTTGAGGAAGTGCTCTACATTCTGAGTTTGCTTGGCTTTTTATCCTAAGTGGATAAGAGATTTTTTATAGCCGTTGATGTGATGCAATCATACGACCTTCCTTCGTCAGCTGTTGGTATGTGGGTTGTGTTCATTTTCAAATGTTCCATCAGGTTTTCTTCTTTGGAATAAATCCCACCCAGTTGTGGTATGCAATTATTTATATATATTGTTAGTTTTGGTTTGCTAATAAATTGCCAAAGAGTTTTGCATCTATTAACATGTTCAGGAGAGTTGTTAGTTTGTCATTTTTCTTTCTTCTGGGCATGCCCTGCTCTGGTTTTTGTAATAGAGTAATTCTGGTATCATAAGATGAATTTTAAAAGTAATCTCTCTGCTTCTGTTTTCTAAAAGGTATTGTAGAGAATTGCTATCATTTTTTTTTTTAATTAAATGTTTGGTGAAATTCCCCATTGAAAGTATCTGGACCTGTTGTTTACTTTTGCAGAAGGTTTTTAGTTACTAATTCCATTTGTTTACTCGATGGAAACCACTCAGACTATTTCTTACTGTGTGAATTTTGTCCAGTCTTTCAAGGAAGATTCCTTCTGGGAAATGAAAATTGTAGGCATGGAATAGTCATCATATTCCTTAATTATTGTTTTAATGTCCCAGGATGAGCAGTGATCACCTCTGTTTTCATTTCTGATATTAGCAACTTGTATCTTCATAAAAACTTGTATGTTTTTTTCCTGCATGCCCAGAGATCCATCCATTCTACTCACTGTCCTTGTCTGTTTGGGCTTTCATAGCAAAATACTGGAGGCTTGATGACTTGCAAGCAGCAGACATTTCCTGCAGCTCTGCGAAGGCCCAGATGGAGGAGCCAGCACACTCTGTGCTGGTGAGGACTTGTTTTGTGGTTCGTAGGAGGCGCCTTCTACGTAGGAGGCATGTGGTGGAAAGGGTGGGGGAGCTGTCTGGGGTCTCTTTTGTAAAGGGCACTTGTGAGGTCCCTGCTCTCATGACGCAGTCACACCCCAGGGGCCCCTCCTAACACCATCGCTTTGGGGATGGGGATTTTAATGTGTGCATTTGGGGGAGGGGCACGAACATTCAGTCCACAACATTCATCTTCCTGAACAGCCATCTTTTAGTTTCATTGATTTTTTTCTCCACTGATTTCCTATTTTCCATTTCCTTGATTTTTGCCCTAATTTTTACTATTTCAGTTCTTCTGCTTGTGTTCAGTTGAAGTCACCCTTTCTCTCTCTTGCTTCCTGGAGGGAGAGGAGGACTTTGACCTTGGACCTTTCACTTCTGGTCTAGGTGCTTCCTGCTAGAAGTTTCCCTGTCAACCAGTAAATGCTCCAGTTGCATTCAGTGGCCCACACGCTTTGATGGGTTGAGATTTCATTTGCATTAGTTCAAAATATTTCCAAGTTTCTCTCGAGTCTTCTTTTTCAGCCCATGTGTCTTGTGGAAGTGTGTGGCTTCATCTACAAACACGTGGTTACTTTCCAGGGTCTCTGCTACGGCTCTCTCATTTAGCTCCACTGTGGTCTGAGTGTGTGCCTGATGTGAGTTCCTTATTGTCACGTTGTGAACTGTGTCTCTGGCCCCAGGACGTGGATATCCAGGGACTCCTGTGTGTTCTCAGAGAAATCCCTTCCCCTCTCTGGTCTGATCTCCTGAGGGCAGATTCCCAGCTTCCCTTGTCAACAGGCTCTGGCTGTGTCCTGCCACCAAGAGGCGCTGCAGGGGGACTGGAGGGTGGGGAGGGAGAAGCTGGCCTAGTCATCTCCTCTCCCTGCTCTGGGGCCCCCAGTAGCTCTTTCCCCACAGCTCCAGCCCTCAGCTCACCCCAAGCTCCTGGTCCTCACCTGCCTCCTTCCCCACCTCTCCTGAGAGGTGGAGGCTTCATTCTTTCCAATTTTGGGGTTGGCTCCCTGTTTCCTGTTAATCCCTTTCCCCGCCACACCTATAACCAGCTCCACATGTCAAATTCCCTTTAAAACCCCTAGTATTTTATGTTGTTCTGATTGTCCTTAAGTCTCACATCTGAATTTTTCTCTTACCTCTCAGCTTCCAATCTCTCTCTCTCTCTCTCTTTCTCTCTCTGTCTCTCCTCCCCCCTCCCAGATTTGCTCCATTTTCCTCTTTGATGCCAAACAGACCAATAGCCTTTCCTGTTTCTCTGTCCCTGCGGCCCACGGTGGTCCCTGACAGCATTCCCCAGTTTCATCCTCCAATCAAGCCCCCCTTGGGACTGTGGCCCAACTCTCCCAACCTACCTTCCATGTCTGGGATTGCCCACGTTGCATTCAGTGGCCAGACACATTTCCTAGGTCTCCCACTAACAGATGACCACAACCTGCATGGCTTAAAACAACGTATATTCATCCCTCACAGTCAGTTCTTGAGGTCAGAAGTCTGAAATTAAGGTGCTGGCAGGACCACGCTGTCCCTCTCCCCAGAAGCTCTAAGGGAGCCTCTTCTAGCTTCTGGTGACCCCCCACTGCAACCTCAGCCCCTGTTTCCACATGGCTGCCTCTTCCTGATGCCTCTGCTTTCCCTTTGCTTCTTATAAGAAAACGTCTCAGTGGATTTAGCGTCCATGTAGATGAGCAGATGGTCTCATCTCAAGACCCTTAACTGCAGGACTCTTTCTGCAACCAAGGTCTATCTCAGATGCCAGGGGTTGGATATGAACACATCTTTTGGAGGCCAGGACCTTGACCATGACCCATCTGGCCACAGGTGGAGTCATAATTTTCAAACCTTGGCTGTGCCCATTCTGTGCCTGTAGAGGAGTCAGGGGGAGGAGGAAACAGCTCGCAGACATGTGGGAGGGGCCAGCAAAGGACGTAACTTCTGATTGGACACTTCGAGTTCACCCAGGGAGTCACTGGCCAAATCAGGAGGAGCCCTGCGGCCACTTGGGGACACAAACCTACACTCTCAGTCACATCTCGTTGCCTTAGTGGAAAAACTATTTCCCTGCATGGCCTGAGGTTAGGATCTCAGCCTCTGTTGCCTCAAAATTATTACCCAGTCTGATTTTTTAAAACCATTCTTTAAAAAAAAGTATGTTGAGTAACTGAAGTCTTCAAATACAACTGCACTAAAACTGTGCCGACCCCAATGTAAATTGTCTGTTTAGAATGCAGACATATTACAAATACCTGCATTTTACTACAAATTCAGACCCCACACACACCTTTTTAAGCAGTTCCGTTTATGGAGCGGGAGGAAGTTCAAGTTGATTCCTTAGCTAAAGAGTAATAAGAAGAAGTTGGCTTGCCCATATTCTGTTACTTGGATATTCTACAGTGACGTGTGTGGCTAAGAAACTTCTCTTCTGGAGTGGGGCTGTAGAGGACATGAAAGAGACCTGACATTGTAAAGGTCTTGGGGACATGGGAACATAGTCTGGAGCTCAGCACGAATGATTTCCCAGGTCTGTTCCCCAGGAAATTTTTGAGAAATGTATCTGAGGGACACACTCCCCACCCCTCTCTCCTTTCCTCAAGCCTGAGAATGTTGTGTCTGGTTAATTCCCCTGGAGATGCGTAATCAGTGTGAGTTCCAGCAAAAGCACCAGAAATCTGGAGGCCACATCTCTTGTCTTTTCCTTAAAGAGAGAAAGCTCCAAGTAATCTGTTCTATTACTCCATGTACAGCCAAAGTGACGTTTTGGAATGGGAACATATTGTTGGCTGTTTTGTCTTGCTTGTTCATTTTAGTTTTGTTAGATTCTTTGTTTCTTTGATGCTCAGAATATTGCAGCATTTGGCTCTACAATCTACATTAGAAGAGCATTAATTAAAAACAGACACAGTACAATGGAGACAGTGTTAAAATTATGCTTGAAGGTACAATGTAATTAATTTTGTACAAGAGAAACATAAAAGAAGAGAATTAAACTGGAGGAAATAGCATCACAACCCACAAAGAGATGATGAGAAACACAATCGCAGGTCAGACAAATGATCAGGACACATGTGCAGTAATTGTGACTTGAAGGGGGGAATCAAAACCTTTGAAGGGTCACCTGCTAAGTGCTCATAACAATTGCATGTGAACACTTACCTCTTGTTCATAATGCGTGTTTTCCTGTGGACAGGATGACTTGCATTAAGTATTTGCCAGATGGATGAAGAAAATGATCATGATGGAAAATTGCTGAGAGTTTGGGCCATAGAGGAAGAATTATTTCACTGAAAAGCAATCCCGTTTAAGAAAAGTGTAAAAAAAAAACAGACGATGAACTCTGGTAAAGTTCTCCCTTCCAAGATGGAATGAGATCATTGGACTCATTATTCCCAGAAAAGTCAACACAGTAAGAGGATTAACAGGGCAAACTGGATTTATGACGTTTAGTGATAGTTCATGTTTGACTTCACAGTGTCTGTACATCAGGAGTACATTGGGGTGTTATGATTTAAAGTGACAAGAAACCTCATGAAATTGGGTCCAGGAAGGAGAGAATGAATTTATACAAAATATTCTTCTCGTGAGAATCTACCCAATGACTCCAAATCACTGAGACAAGGACAGTAATTATCTGGAAATGGAGATAGGTGGTGCTGACCAAACACCCAGTGTATGCCAGGCCCTGCTTTGAGAGCTATAGATGATTAGCAACGATCCCTTACAACTAGGAAGTGCTTCCAGCACAAGGAACATGAGCCTCGGGAGGGTCAGTAACTTAGCCAAGGTGGGACATGTAGCAAAAGCCGGGCAGGAAGGTGAACCCAGGTACCCTGTTGCTGGCATCTGAACTTCTAGCCACTTGGCTATTCTATTCCCTGCCTCCTTAACCCGCAGATGGCATGTTCAAAAATGCATGAACAAGGAATTGTTTGTGTTTATATTACTGTAGTGGTTGAAGATCGCTACACTTAAATGTACATCCTTCAATGAGGTTGAGTGAAAAACTGTGATTCTTCCCATGCAAATGTCAGAGACAATGGGCTCTATCCACCTCTGTTGACTTAGGAATGTTCCTAATGTAATATTAAGTGAGAAAATTGAGGTAAAGAATCGAGGTGGATAGTATAGTCTTTAAAAACAAACAAAGCAAAGAAAACAAACCCCATGAGCCTAGGAAGGATGTGGAAGGGTTGGCTCCCAGGGCCAGGAATGACGCACATGGGCTTGGGGGGACGTCAGCACCATGAGCCTGACACATCACAGTGCCAGTAGCCACGCTGCTCTCTGCATCTGAGGAGGACCCTGTTCACATTTTAAGAAGCTTTTTCATAGATGCAGGGGTCCTATGCCAGTGTGGGCGGCAGGTTCAGGGCCTGTGGGGACAGGTCCTGAGCTCTGTTGTTCCTATTTCTCTGGGCTCTTGGGTTCTTGGGGTTCTGTGTCCCTCTGAAGACCCAATCCTCTTTCTCTGCACAGTTCTGAGGTCCCACTCAGCCATGTCATCATCTTCTAACTGGCTCCCTCTCCTTGGCTCTCCCCATAACTTGCTATGATTTCCCACATCCCATATCTGAGGAAGAAGCTCTCAGTGTCCCCTTTCTGGAGTCCAAGAGCAGAGAACTGGCAGACTCAGCTTGGGTCCACCAGCACTGGCCAAGGCAGCGAGACCACTGACAGCCATTACAACTTCTGTCATAGGACAGGGGAGACGCAGGACCAGGACTAGCTGCTCCAGAACAAGTGCGACCACAGGATTTTATTGAAGCCTCCACCAGTCAGACCCTATCATGGCATATCTTTTGGGGGGAAAGGAAAGGTGGAATTAATTGCATTCTGTGAGGTGCATAACAGTGGACATGAACTTGGCTTCATGTGCATGACACGCCATTCTCTCTGCATCTCCACACTGCTGTGGGGTCCTCCTGTCTCACTCGGAAAGGAGGAAAGAAGCCCCAGAAGGTGAGGACAGGTGGTGGAGGCACAGCCGGGAGCTGAGCTCTGTCCTGAGATCGCCTGTCTGACCTCACAAGCACCTGTGCACGTTTCCGCGGCTGCTGAGAAGTCATCATATGTCAACAGCTCAGGACCGTCTGTCTTTGTACCTGCACTGTTTCCATGGGTCCATCCATCCAGGCACCGGAGCTGTTCTCAGCTCCCACTGGCTGGAAATCAAGGGGTCCACCATGCTGGGCTCCCCAGGACAAGAGGCCCGCCCCCCAGAACCCTGTGTTTCCCATGGCCCCTGAGGATATGTCAGGGCCACCTGCCCCCAAGTCTCTCTGAGTCCCTGTCTGGCTCCTTCTTCCCCCACTTTCTAAAACTGCGACCCTCTTTTACCTCTGACCGTTCCCCAGCCAGCTCCTCGGATGTCGTATTTCTAACAGTCTATTTGGGATGGCGTCCCTGTTTTCTAAGGGGATTTCTGATTTCTCCCCAGGCTTCTCAGAACTCTTCTAGCCCTGGATCCATGTCCATCCCTCTTGCTGTCTGGAGATTATTATGAAAATCCAAATAGGGGCCCCTATTGGCTCTGCACAGCTCCTGGGGCCTTCCAGGCAGTCTGGTGTAAAAACATTAAACTTTTCTTGTTTATATCAAAAGAAAGCCCCCAGAAAAGTCCACACTCCTTGGTCCCACTCCTTGGGTTCTATTTGTCTAGAAACCCTCCACTGGGCACTGGGCTGGTGCTGAGGGTGAAGGTGAAGGACGCAGGGCCCTGCCCTCACAGGACTGTGGCAGTGGGCAGGGAGGAAGACAGCTCTCCCAACACAAAGAAAGGCCATGTATGCTCGAGGCGTGGCCACCCCAGCTGCCCCGATGAGACCTCTACACATCGAGAGTCTGCATCATCATAGGTACCCCATAAATAGACCCGTTTACACCTATTATGGGCCAGAATAATTACAAATTTAAAAAATTAAGGTGCAGTATGTCAGGATAAGTGATAGAAAACTTGGGGGTCTGAGGGACTCAGAAAATGAACACTTGACCAGCCCAGGTGGGTGGAAGGGTGGACAGGGAAAGTCTTATAAGGAAGCGAACTTCAAACAAGGACCGGAGTCGCATCAGAGAGGGGTGGAGGGAGGTCTGGGGAAGAGAGAGGGTGGATGCTGGAGGCAGAGAAAGGGTGGGAGTGAGGAGCTGGGGGTGTGGCTGTCAGGGAGATGGAGGTGGGGGAGCATTCAGAGAGCTTGGTGGGATCCACAGTGTTCTGGGCTGTGCTGGGCCTGATAAGAGCCTTGATTGAGTCTGAAGGTTACAGGCATTAACTGTGACATAGAATCAGAATGACCAGATTAGCACAGAAGACCCTTCTTTCTCCCCTTGAGCCCAGCATCAGTGCCCTAGTGGGCTGCGTAGGTCCTCTGGCTTGGCCTAGTCAAAGCCCCGTGCATCAAAGCCAGGCATCCTGCTCTCAGAGGCAGGTGGCTCAGGACCTCCTCCCTCAGCTGCCAAGCCCTGCCCAGTGCAGCTCTGCCACTTTCGTCCTTCAGTATGGTCCCACCCAGTGTCAGTGCTATGACCTCCGCACCTGAACTGGGGTGAGTGCAAAGGCCTCATCTCTCCAGTCCCACGTGGACATTTCTCTGCACCCCTCTTTCCTGGCTGTGTCACCAGTGCTGACGGAACAGCTGATGCACTGGGTCACCTGTTGCCAGAGACTCTCATTTGGCATCTCCTGCCTGGCCTCCCTCTGACAAGTGGAACAAGGGCCAGACTGGTGCCCTGGGATGTGAGTGAATGTACGTTAATGGAGTCAGTACAAGCCACTGTAGGATTTCTCAACAGTCATATTAATTTCAGCCTAAGTGAGGCTCTGCTTTGATGTTAAATCTTTTGTCTGAGTAGAAGATTCATGAGAAAAAGTGACAGGGCTGTCTGTAATAAATGACGTACAAGGATGTGGGGTTCACTTACTCTTTTTCATAGCTGCTTTCTCTCAGTTCCTTCTGCAAGTGAAATCCACTCTTGGACGTTTCTTCTATCACTCCTGCAAGCAGAAAAGGGACTGAGATGAGGAATCGATTCAGAATTAAGATCTGGGCGCTGACGGCATCACGCTGGCCCTATATCAAAGTTCTCCATCTTCAGCGATGAATTTCTAAAGTCAAGCTAGAAGTTGCTGAAGGTCTGCAAATGGCATTCTTTAGCTTTTAACTTTCACATAAAACAGAATAAAAGATTATCACATATCAAAAAAAAAAAAAAAAAAATTCTGGCTGGCGCTGTAATAAATTCCTGTGCACGCTCCAGATGCAGAATCGTATAGTGTGCTCTCAGCTCATCCATTCTTCATGGGGCTTATTTTTATTTGAGTTGGAGGCATTAAAAAGGATGTCAGATATGTATATATTAATATCTCTCTCCATTTATACATATGCACACATCCAGATACATATAAATACATACCCACAAATACACCCATATATGCTCAGAAATATATTTCCCCCATCTCAACCAATCCCTCTGTCAGCGGCATCTGCTCCACCAGAGATGGTCTCAGTGAAATATTCCCAGTAAGGCAAGATCTGAAAGGAAACTTGAGGTCATCTGGACGCCTGCACCGGGCGTATTTCTTACTCTGAATGAGTCCCTTTATACAGAGGCTTTTGTCTCCTGAGGTAGAACTTGAGTTAGATGCGGCGTTGGAACCCCCCATACTCTGCGGGAATGCTGGAGGTAGATGAAGCTTTGGAACCCCCCATACTCTGCGGGAATGCTGGAGTTAGATGCAGCTTTGGAACCCCCCATACTCTGCGGGAATGCTGGAGTTAGATGCAGCGTTGGAACCCCCCACACTCTGCAGGAATGCAAAGTTAGATGCAGCGTTGGAACCCCCCATACTCTGCTGGAATGCAAAGTTAGATGCAGCGTTGGAACCCCCCATACTCTGAGGGAATGCTGGAGTTAGATGCAGCGTTGCAACCTCCCATACTCTGTGGGAATGCTGGAGTTAGATGCAGCGTTGGAACCCCCTATACTCTGAGGGAATGCTGGAGTTAGATGCAGTGTTGGAACCCCCCATACTCTGCGAGAATGCTGGAGTTAGATGCAGTGTTGGAACCCCCCATACTCTGCGGGAATGCTGGAGTTAGATGACGGGTTGGAACCCCCCATACTCTGAGGGAATGCTGGAGTTAGATGCAGCGTTGGAACCCCCCATACTCTGCTGGAATGCGGAGTGAGATGCAGCGTTGGAACCCCCCATACTCTGCGGGAATGCTGGAGTTAGATGCAGCGTTGGAACCCCCCATACTCTGCGGGAATGCTGGAGTTAGATAAAGCTTTGGAACCCCCCATACTCTGCAGGAATGCTGGAGTTAGATGCAGCATTGGAACCCCCCATACTCTGCGGGAATGCGGAGTTAGATGCAGCATTGGAACCCCCCATACTCTGCGGGTATGCTGGAGTTAGATGCAGTGTTGGAACCCCCCATACTCTGAGGGAATGTAGGAGTTAGATGCAGTGTTGGAACCCCCCATACTCTGAGGGAATGTTGGAGTTAGATGCAGCGTTGGAACCCCCCCATACTCTGCGGGAATGCTGGACTTAGATGCAGCGTTGGAACCCCCCATACTCTGCGGAAATGCTAGAGTTAGATGCAGCGTTGGAACCTCTTATACTCTGCGGGAATGCTGGAGTTAGATGAAGCTTTGGAACCCCCCATACTCTGCAGGAATGCTGGAGTTAGATGCAGCGTTGGAACCCCCCATACTCTGCGGGAATGCGGAGTTAGATGCAGCGCTGGAACCCCCCATACTCTGCGGGAATGCTGGAGTTAGATGCAGCGTTGGAACCCCCCATACTCTGCGGGAATGCTGGAGTTAGATGCAGCGTTGGAACCCACCATACTCTGCGGGAATGCTGGAGTTAGATGCAGCGTTGGAACCCCACATACTCTGAGGGAATGCTGAAGTTAGATGCAGCGTTGGAACCCCCCATACTCTGAGGGAATGCTGGAGTTAGATGAAGCGTTGGAACCCCCCATTCTCTGAGGGAATGCTGGAGTTAGATGCAGCGTTGGAACCCCCCATACTCTGCGGGAATGCTGGAGTTAGATGCAGCGTTGGAACCCCCCATACTCTGAGGGAATGCTGGAGTTAGATGCAGCGTTGGAACCCCCCATACTCTGAGGGAATGCTGGAGTTAGATGAAGCGTTGGAACCCCCCATTCTCTG
>CAUYPK010034548.1:0-10754 GCA_963574355.1 Loris lydekkerianus
GGGGGGGTACCTCACTGTGTGCCAAAACCGCCCCTGTTTACACCCCGGACAAACACCCCAATTTTCTTGGGGGCAAAAACGGGGCTTCTGCCCCATACCGGCAATTTTTACCCCCCCCCCCCCCCCCCCCCCGCCCTGGGCATAAACTTGGCCCCTTTGCTTATTTCCTAGTGAAAGCCCATTATCTCTCATTTACATCTAAACTAGCTTTTCATACTATTTTAAAGGCTGCTCCTCCCCTTCTGTAATCACCCTGAGAATGAATTAAAAGTTGATTCTTGAAACGCACAAATCTTGGGGGCAGTTTCTTTTTCCTTCTTATTTAAATCATATGCTGTTTTGGACTAACCCTTTTATTTCCTCCCAATTATGATTTCTGGTGTGTTTTCCAGAGCTTTACAACATGGCATCTGATTATACACAAAGCTTCAGAATAAAGCCCTGTTTTTCCCTTCATTAACGACACAAAGGATGGCTGTGTGATCCACACAGCACTTTGTGATTTAATGCAGCTTTACAGTCTAAATCGCACCCGGCTTGGGCAAAGCAGATTTGGGAGTGAATCAACGCATTTTCTTGCTGCCAGGAGCTCCCTTGCAGATTCCAGCAAATTCTTTCACCACACAGAATTAGCATTTGATTAAGCTCTGCAGACACGTTCAAACTTTTACCACTGAGCACCGGCAGGGCTGCAGTAATCTCCAGAGAGGGGGAGGCACCAAAAGCAGCCACCGCCACTCCTTCCTCCCCAGACCCCCCCCTCACCCTGCCCCCAACGGGTACATTCTGTAAAAAATTGTGGGAATGATGGGCGATGGATGGCAGACTCAGGGAGAGGGTACTAGAAAATGTGAGGGCACCAGAAAGCAGAGTGTTGGGGAGTGCTGATGAGGAGAGATGTCAAATGGTTACTTGGGCTGTAAGCATCCTTTCTGCCCCAAACTCGCCCTGGACAGGCTGTCTCCAACAGCGGGCTCCCCACAAGGGCCCTCTGATGTTACAATTCTCTGCGCCAGGAGCAATGTGACCTTCAACCAAAGCCCTGGCCAGCTTCATGTCTGAAGGAGTGGAGGTCTTCCTGGCACCCCATTCCCTGTCTTGTAGTCCTGTCAGCGGGGCTTGGTGCCTCTCTCCCAGCCATCTCCACCCAGGCGAGCTTGTGATTCACTTCCAGGAGAGCTGCGAGTTATGTCTCCCAACAGCCTGGGTTTAAAATCTCGTCCGTTTCCATTATGCAAATGTGAGAAGCGGAAGTTTATCAAACTGGGGCTTTGTACCTAGAAAGCGGGTGTGCCAGCATGGGGGGCTATAAAGGCTTTATTGCCACAACTTTGGGGTGATTGCTTCGCTCACAAATGCCAGGAGCACAATTGAATTATGCAGGTCTTCCCAAACAGGTGGCAATAAAAACTTTACAGCTTCCCACACCATCACATATTTTGTTTATGCCTCTTAGGTGTCTTATTTTGTTAGAGCTTTTTTTTTTTTTTTTGGACCTTTCTGTTACTGTGGAAACGGGAGTAGGTGGAGGTGTTTCCGGGTACTTGTTAAGGCAAATGCAAGGTAAGTCATCTATCATAGTGGTGCTCTGATATTAGCCTCTGTTTGAGGAAATAACTGAGGTCCTGTAAGGAGGGAAAACAATTAGTTCTGGAATATCACAGCCATTCTGCAGTTATGCAGCTTCCCTGTAGGAAAAATAGGGAACGTGTGGGAAATGTCCATTTTACAGATGGTGAAACAGAGGTATAAAAACCATCTTTCTGCCTTTCAGCAAGTTTTTCCCATAGGAAATAAAAAAAAAAAAAAAGGCAAAAGGAGCATATCTCCTGGGTGCCTGTTTATCTATGGTTCTCCTAGAGCTTTAAAACCAAAATAAGGGGCTCATTTTTGGTAATCTGAGGTCAGGCTGTAGTGACATCTGCTGGCAATGATGGTATGGGCCAAAGCAGGTTTTTCTGTTGCCGGCAGCTGGGGGGCCAGGAGATGTATAGCATGAGAGATGAGAAAGAGGGTTACACAGCCTCTTCCCTTCTGAGTGTGATAGGAAGACAGTCTCAGACAGTAAGGGCACAGAAGGTCTAGACCCCATTTGGTTCCAGATACCCTCTCAAGTCCAGAAAGTATAGTCTGACACTGGGTAAGAGGAAATGTCAGAGGTGGATCTCTTGGTTCTTGTTGACAAGAGGATTGTGATTTGGGCATCTTGTTCAGCTCTCTCCTTTGGGAGGTGCTGAAACTCCCATTCCTTATAGCAGTGGGAGTGAGGGAGGCAGGTAAGAGAGTTAGGAGGAATCTGAATGATGCTCACTGAAGCTGTCAGTAACCACAGAGAACAGGAATCCCTGCAGAAGAGAACCTCTCCCTTGGGGTGTCCTTGTATAGATAATGACATCCTTTCATCAGAATGAGCAAGTTGGTTTACGAGGTCATTGGAAACGAGGGGAAGACTTGGGCTTCACAAGCTCCTTGAGAACTTGAATAAGTCCCATAACTACCTTGGTTTCCCTATTTAAGGAAGACCAAATGTAATGTGTGTCCTAGCTCTGTCCCTCAGGGAGTTGCCGTGACTAAAAATGTGACAGGCATCAGTATTTGTAGAATTTTATACCCAACTGAAGGCTGCCATGGATTCTTGTCCTGCCAAACCCACTTCCCAGAAGTCTCCTCTTCAAAGATACCTCATCACTCCTAGCTGGGGGTGGAGGCTCTGCCTAACCATTCTTGAGTTCGCTGTGGCAGTGCTACACCAGGAGTGGTCTGCAGACCAGGGCTGGTTCCAGAACAATTTGTTACTTGTGACAAGATAGTCCAGAACCTGAGAATAAGCATTTAGAAATTTCTCTAACAATATGATGGAGTAAATTTATGTCTGTCAAAATCCAAATACTGCAAGTTTGGGCTTCTTTCAATTTTATTTTTCTTTCAGTAATTAATTTTTGTTGTATTTTATCAAGGATTTGTTGGTGACAGATTGGGAAAACAAAAAATAAGAAACAACTGGTCCCTCACAGCAGATAGTTTGAGAAGCACTGCTCTGCAGGGGCCCCACGGCCACCCTCCCACAGCATCCTCCTGCTGGGAGATTGTAAGAGGATTCACGTAGCTGCTTTCTCAGTAAATTAAATTATGAATTGTCGGCCGTGAGCCCTGCTCCACTCAGGCAGCTGTGCTGGCCATGGCCTGCATAGGACATCCATCCAGCCGTTGATGCTGACTTTCAGGCCTCCCTGCTCTCTCAGCCTTCCTGGGCCACGCCCGCCTCCTGGGGAGGCCCTCTGGGACCTCTCTCCCCATCAATCTTCCCATGCTTTGAAAGCACGAAAAAAAATGAACCCTTTTCCAGCCCCCCTTTTCTTTTTGTCCTAAGTGAACCTGAGCGCATGGCAGGAGCTATAGAACACGCAAATGAGATTTCATGATCTAGTTCATTAGGCTGTGAATCCCTGGGCCCATCATCCGCAGAGACGCTGCTGCAGCTTGCTTTCTTTCTGTGCCTGTCCCCGGGGACACACTCTCTGTACTACACCCATTAGTATTGTCCTCCCCTTCCAGGTGTTTCTCCCTGGCAGGTCCTGCTGCCTCATTCATGCTCTCAGCACAGCCCTGCCATTACTCTGCGCTGAACAAAGGCCTGGGCATAATTCTTTGGTGTGTGTGGGGGACTTCTGACTTTGGACCCATTATCTCCCTTAGTCTCACTCTTCTCATCTGTACATGTAATGATAGCCATATAATGCAAGTTAAGTTGTTAGGAATACTTCTTGGGACCATAGTAAGGGCTCAAAAAATAGTAGTTATTGATATCTGGTCATTATTTGTTTTCTAATGTTTGATTTTGTGGTCTTGGGAAATGAAACCCAGAGCTTCCGTCTTCTCATCTTTACTATAGGGATTACAAAGCTGTCCTTCATATGCTTGTCACAAGGATTAAATTATATCAGAGTCAGGAGAATACCCATGTGAGAGTTCCTGGCATTTTCCCTCCCCCCTCCCATTCAAAAGGTTGATGCTTCCGTCTTTTTCCCTTCTGCCTTTCCAGATTTGCCCTTCTCTGGAAGGGACCATCCTCTGTGTTCCCCACCCCCACCCAACCCAGTGATTCACTCTAGTAGGCTGGTGTGAGGGAATTTTGTCCAGGCAAAAGGGGTACCTTCTTCCAGCCCTGTTTGGAGTGAAAACAGTGTATGTGCTTGTGGGTGACTATCCCCCCTACCGCGTGACCCAAGCTAGAAAGGCCAACAAAACTGTTCCATCCTTGAGGCACTATCAGGCATTTTAGCAAACCTGGGCTGTCAGGAGATACCAGGAACCAGTTCCCAAGAACACTCCATCTGACCACGTAAGTAATTCAGCTTTTGGCTTCTTCTATGTTTTTAAATTTTGACCTCACCTCCAAGATTGCCTAGAGCCAGCTTATTTTTCAAGTACACAGGCAGCCCCTTTTCCTTTACCTTTCTAATTTTAGAAATTATGTCTTCTCTCTCTCTCTTTCTGTCTGTCTTTCTTTTTTTCTGGCAGAACATACTCCACAATCTTTTACCTTAGCCAGCCTGCCTGGGTGATTCAAACATTTTAAAATAATGAAAAAAATATGATCCCGAGGAAGAATAGCAATAAATCAAGCCATTATATTAATTATTGTCATGATTGGAGTTCTCTAGAGCTGAAAGGCAATAGAGATGACACATATTTTAACACCTATTTAATGTCAGACTTAGCATTTTTAAATCTGTTCTGCATTTTATTTGACTCTTTCTTCTACATAGTTGCCCAAGCCACCGATAATTCTAGAAAACTCAATTGAGCACTGCCTACCAGTAGCTAAATGCTAAGTTCTGGTTTGTATAGGCCCCCCTCCCCCCAAGGTGTGCTAGTGGGTTGGTAAGTGGCAATTGCTTAGGCCCCACCCCTATACACCAGGATACATTGCAGCTGCTGTCCTTTTTCAGTAAAGCTTGGATGTTTATGGCCACACTTTAGATGTTCCAAGAACTAGGGCTGCAAAACATACAACCTTCAAACTTAGTGGCTCTACACAGCCATTCGCTAAATTCAGAAATTCAGACAGAGCACAGCAGGAATGTATCTCTTGTCTCAGCTGGACGACTCAAAGGCTGGGGGCTAGAACCATCAGAAAGCTTGTGTACCCACATGTCTGTGTAGTCTGGGCTTTCTCCCAGCATGAGGACTGGGTTCTAAGGGCAAGTGTCCCCAGGGAAACTCACGTAGAAATTGTATTCTTTTAATGACCTATCATTGGAAGTTATATAGTGTCACTTCTGCTGAACATCATTGATAGTAGTAGTCATAGGACATAGACTCTATTTCCTGATTGGAAGTAGTACAAGGTGCTAGAAGGACAAAAAGGGCCAAGGCATGGGCATTTTTGGAAAATACAATCAGCTTCACAGAAGCTGTCCTGGATGAGGCCCTGTTCTCTCTTCTGGTTGAGAGCTGTTTGTCATGGTCCTCTGGCTGAAAGGAACAGGAACTTGAGTGATTACCCCAATGATATTCCACAGTGGTAGATCTCTGCAGTCTCTACCAAACATCCAGACATAAGGGAATCACCAGAATGATCTTTCACAAATTCAGTTAGGATCAGGGCACTTCCCAGCCTAAAATACTTTGATGTTTTTCCTTTGACCTTAGAGAAAAATGCAAGCTTCTCAGTGGAGCTTAGAAGGCCCATATCTCCAACCCAAGCTCTTGCCTCTCCTCCCACTCTGAGCTCCAGATTGTGTCTCAAACCCATCAGACCCTTTCTTGCCTATGGGCTTTGAACTAAAAAGCTCCTCTGCAAAATGCTGCCTGTATTTAAAACACTTCTCCACCACTGCTTTCGCCCTTGCCTATTCTTATGCTCTGAAGGATCTAGCTCTTTGGAGACCTTAAAATCAGGCATTATTTCCCAGCAGTATTCACCATGACAGAATGGCTGGGCCAGGAGAGGCCAAGTCAGAAGCAGCCTATCTTCCAAGACTTCCTAGATCAGTTCTGTCTAATAGAAATATGAATGAATGGTAAATGTGAGCCATGTAAGTAATTCAGAATTTTCTAGAAACCACATTCAAAAGTAAAAAGAAACAGGTGAAATTAATTTTCTTAATATATTTAATATATCCCAAATACTTTCTATTCTTTTTCACATCAAATGTTCAAAGTCTGGTATGCATTTTACACTTAACAGCACATCATCTCCATTAGGATTATCCTCATTTCAAATGCTCAGTAGCCGTTTATAGCTACTGGCTACCATATTGGACAGTTCAGATATCTGACATTTCCATAATTACAGAAACTTCTATTGGACAGCCCTGGTCTACTGTATATTTGCTATAAATGAAAGATGTAAGGAATACAATTCCAGATTTACTTGAGTTTCGTGTTCCTAAGAAGTTGAGTATAAATTGAATTTTGCAGAATTCAATGATGCTTAAACACACTGGTAAGGTTGACTATATAAAAGGAAACTGAAGCCAATTTTTGAAAAAGAACAGGCAAGTACTCTTTATCCATAATCAATTATTTTTCACACTTTACCTTTGTCTGATTGCTTTCTTGTTCGTGTACACTTTCTCTATATCCATCTATACACACCTACACACACATAATTTTTTTTAAATTCCAGATTAATATGAGAGTACAGATGATTAGGTTACAGTTGTTCATATTTGTTAGGTAGAGTCCAAGTTGTAGTTGTGTCCATCACCCAGGAGGTGTGTCATATCTCCTTACATTGTGCTTGTGCTGATCACCTTCCCTCCTTCTCTCCCCCCTCCCACTTGAGTTTGTGTTTTTCTCTTACACACACACATAATTTTTTTCATAGTATTTGAGGGTAAGTTGCAGTCTTAGTTCATTCAGGCTGCTATAACAAAATACCATAAGCTGGGTGGCTTATAAAACAACAGAATTTCAATACTCACAGTTCTGGAGTCTGGGAAGTCCAAAATCAAGGTGCTGATAGATTCAGTTTCTCATGAGGGCTCACTTTCTGATTCATAGATAACAACTTCTAGCTGTGTCCTCACATGGTGGAAGGGGCAAGGCAGCTCTCTGAGGACTCTTTTATGAGGGCATTAATCCCATTCATGAGGGCTCCACCCTCATGACCTAATTACCTATTCCCAAAGCCCCACCTACTAATACCAACACATTGGTAGGATTTTAACACATGAGTTTTAGGAGGATGCAAACATTTGGACCATAGAAATTATTCATGACCGTTTACTCTTAAATATTTAAATATTTTCTAAGAATGAGAATATTTTCTTATATAACCGCAATACAGCTAGCAAAGGTATAGTTATCAACTCCAACAAAATCCATCATTAAGTATAATCATTTAACCTGATTTACCATTCATATTCCAATTTTTTCAATTGTCCTAATAATGTTTCCAATAGCACTTTCCCTCTTCTAGTTTAGGATCTAGTCTAGGATCAGATTTTGCTTTTGGTTGACATGTCTCTTATGTCTGCTGTGTGGACCATTTCCAGGCCAATTATTTTAAAGTGAAGAATTCTTTATAAAGTGAGTCTGCTCTTTCTCCCTTCTTTATCTTATTTGTTTCCTAAGTTTGAATTTTCAGCATATTGGGTTTTCTTAAAAGCAATGCACTACTGTTTTAGAAAAGTGCATAAATCAATGCTGGGGGTGGAGACAAGATGGCTGAATAAAGCCAGCTTTCCACAGAGGCTCCCGTCCAGAAGGAGAGTTAAAAGAGAGAAATTTAGCAAGTAACCTGACAGATTAGAGCTGCGCCAAAAGAGAAGGTTGAAGAATGCACATCAACTGTGCTGAGGTGAGCTGTGACCCCATGGATACAAACAAAAGGTCAATCCATCACCAAGAAGACAGGAGTCCCCCATGAGAATGGCTCAGAGTACCCATAAACAAATGAGCAGACTTCAAAGGTCCTCTCATTATACTCCACAGGAGAGACCCTGTAAAAACTGGACCTACTTCCCCTACTAGGGTGCCATGGCGCTCTCCTGCCAGTCATAAAACTGTGTAAAACTGTATATATTCTCTACCTACAATTCTGAGCTCCCAACACTCCCCTCCACTCTCACTCTGAGGTCTGGAGGCCTGTCCCCCAGGAGTCCAGATTCTTGGGTGATTTCTCAAGGAGTGTGGACAGGACCTGGACTGCAGCTGGTCAGTGCTGATTCTGTGGTATGGGAGTGAGGAGAGGACAGTCGGCTGAGGAACCATGCCGGAGCAGCAGTGCCCTGAGGCGCAGAGCAGCAGCCATTTTTGGCAACAATAGGGTTCCCCCTGGATATTCTGGAGTTACACCCCCTGTCTCTCTGGGCAGCCAGAAGAGGCCGGGCATCTTCTCAGGTGGCAACCACTGGCGGAACAGATCTGGGACGGAAATGCATGCCCTGTGAGTAAAGGGTTTGCCTGAGGCAGTACCAGCCTGGGTGAAGTGCGGGGACTAGAAAACGCACATGCAGTGCTGGCAGACTCCCAGGGCAGGGCTGACCCACCTTCCCTTGCCAGATAGAGGCAGAGAGCAGCAGCCTGGCTGAGGAGACATAGATTTCCTTGTGATTCAGGCAGGTGCAAACCCCTGGAGGCAACTGGGTCACAGCCCTGCGGGGTTATAAGTGACTGGGTGTGATAGAGGTGCAAAGTGGGGAAGGAGGCATCAACCTTCCCAGACTAATCTATTTGCTGGGTGGGTCCTCCTGACCTCACGAAGTGCCAGAGCAAGTCATATTTGAGTTGTCAGCAGACCCCTGTGATCTAGATGCCAGAGACCTTTTAAACTCTTCCACCTGAGACAGGTGCTGACTGAGACAATTGATTTGGACCTTTTGAACTGAGCCAATCGCCTGAGGACTATCCAAGTGGTGCCCTGGGTGTGTGGTTGTAGGAAGGTTTGATTTTCCTTGTGCAATTGTTGCTTGTGGGGGGTGGGGTGACTTAATTGCTGGTATTTATCCACAGCTGAGACTTCAACCCAGAGTAACTGTTTCACTAGGGTTGGACAGAGACCAGCTGAAAACAAGACAGAGCCACTTAGCCCCACCACACCAAACAGGTCCCCAGTTTCTTAGGCTGCAGCACTGTACGGGTCCTTGGCAAAGCTCCAGGGGAAAAGTCAAATGGTGTAAAATAATCCTGGGGCAGAATCAGCAGAAAAACTATGGTAACATGAATAATCAGAGTAGATCAACCCCCCGCCCCCCAGGAAAGATATGGCAGATGTACCTGAAGATCTCATTCATAAGCAGATGGCCGAGATGTCAGAAATTAAATTCAGAATTTGGATTTCAAACAAGATTAATAGAATGGAGGAAAATTTGGAATTAGAAATTCGAGGAACAATTCAAAAGTTGGAAGTAGAAATTCGAGGAGAAATTCAAAAGTTGTCTCAAGAATTCAATGAATTTAAAGACAAAACCACAAAAGATTTTGACACATTGAAGCAAGAATTTGCAGTCCTCCAAGATCTGAAAAATACAGTTAAATCCCTCAGTAACAGAGTGGTGCAAGCAAAAGAAAGGATTTCTGACATTGAAAACAAAGCTTTTGAATGCTCCCAAACTCTCAAAGAGGTAGAGAAATGGAGAGCAAAAATGGATCATGCTCTCAGAGAGCTGTGGGATAATTCAAAGAAGGCTAATATCCGCCTCATTGGAATCCCTGAAAGCAATGAAGTGGCTTCGCAAGGTACAGAGAGGCCCTTCTCCATGAAATTATGAAAGAGAATTTTCCAGACATGCCAAGACATTCTGAAATTCAGATAGCAGACAGTTTCAGAATCCCAGCATGACTCAACCCAAATAAGACATCCCCCAGGCACATCATAATTAACTTCACTAAAGTTAATATGAAGGAGAAAATTCTGAAAGTAGCCAGACATAAGAAAACCATTACCTACAAAGGGTAGTCATTAGAATGACTGCAGGTCTCTCCGCTGAAACTTTTCAAGCCAGAAGAGGGTGGTCATTGACTTTTAATCACCTAAAACAAAATAACTTTCAACCCAGGATCCTGTATCCAGCTAAACTGAGTTTTATGATGGAGAAACTGGATACTTTAATGATATTCACATGTTGAAGAAATTTGCCATAACCAAACCAGCTCTTCAGGATATTCTCAGACCTATCCTCCCTAATGACCAGCCCAAACCTCTACCACAAAAGTAAACTCACTCAGAAACTTTTGATCAAACACCAACTTCCACAGTGGTGAAAAGATTAAAAATTTCCAGTGGACTTTCAAAAAACTTGATACCCAAAATTTTACCAGACTTATCTATATTCTCCATTAATATGAACAGCTTAAACTAGCCTCTAAAGAGGCATAGGTTGGCTGACTTGATACAAAAACTCAGGCCAGATGTTTGCTGCATACGAGAATCATATCTTACCTTAAAAGGTAAATATAGACTCAGGGTGAAAGGATGGTCATCCATATTTCAGGCAAATGGAAATCAGAAAAAAGCAAGTGTGGCAATTCTATTTGCTGATACAACAGGCTTTAAACCAACAAAAGTAAGGAAGGATAAGAATGGTCACTTTATATTTGTTAAGGGTAATACTCAACATGATGAGATTTCAGTTATTAATATCTATGCACCCAACCAGAATGCACCTCAATTTATAAGAGAAACTCTAACAGACATGAGCAACTTGATTTCCTCCAGCTCCATAATAGTTGGAGATTTCAGCACTCCTTTGGCAGTGTTGGATAGATCCTCCAGTAAGAAGCTGAGCAAAGAAATTTTAGAT
>CAUYPK010034549.1:0-35935 GCA_963574355.1 Loris lydekkerianus
TATTTGTACAAATTGGGAGTGCTTACATCCTACTAATCAACATAGCTTTCACCTCATTTACCCAATTACAGCATTAAGACATTTGTGTTCTACACCTGATAGATCCAACTTATACTTGCAATGTGCTCCATAGGTGTGGTCTCCCTACTAACCCTCCCTCTTTCAACCCATCCCTTTCCTTCCCTTCTCCTTCCCCTTCCCTCCTCCATCCTAGGCTATAATTGTGTTTCATTTTTCATATGCAAGTGTGAGTTATTATAAATTGGTTTCACAGTAGTACTGAGCATATTGGATTTTTTTTCTCATTCCTCAGATACTTTACTAAGAAGAATATTTGATTTTTTTTATTTATTTCAACTGTGTTCTGTAGTTTTCTATATACAAGTCTTGCAGTTTGGGGGTTAAGTTTATTCTAAGCATTTTATCATTTCTGATGCTATTGTAAATGGAATTGTATTCTTATTTGCACTTTTGGAGTGCTCATTGCCAGAATTCAGAAATAAAATTGATTTTGTGTCCTATAACTTTGCTGAACTCATTTATTAGTTCTAATGTTTTTTATTGAATTTTTAAAGGATTTTTTTACATGCAGAAGGTGGCAAAAATGCAGGCATATTTTAGGGGGAAGAACCTATATTAAAATTGTAATACCTAAGTATATTTGACTTCTGCAATTAAAAGACATTTATATTCTACATGTACTAATGTATAAGTCAAGATAAAAGATCACAAACATTATCAGTCTATGTTGAGTTTACAATTTTTTTTTTTTTTTATTAAATCATAGCTGTGTATACTAGTGCGATTATGGGGCACCATACACTCGTTTTATAGACTGTTTAACACATTTTCATCACACTGGTTAACATAGCCTTCCTGGCATTTTCTTAGTTATTGTGTTAAGACATTTACATTCTGCACTTACTAAGTTTCACATATAACCTTTCAAGATGCACCGCAGGTGTAATCCCACCAATAACCCTCCCTCTGCCCACCTCCCAGCTCCCTCCCCTCCATTTCTCCCTTCCCCCTATTCTTAGGCTGTAACTGGGTTATAGCTTTCATGTGAAAGCCATAAATTAGTCTCATAGTAGGGCTGAGTACATTGGATACTTTTTCTTCCATTTTTGAGATACTTTACTAAAATGAATATGTTCCAGCTCCATCCATGTAAACATGAAAGAGGTAAAGTCTCCATCTTTCTTTACGGCTACATAATATTCCATGGTGTACATATACCACAATTTATTAATTCATTCGTGGATCGATGGGCACTTGAGTTTTTTCCATGATTTAGCAATTATGAATAGGGCTGCAATAAACATTCTGGTACAAATATCTTTCTTATGATGTGATTTTTGGTCTTCTGGGTATATGCCTAGTAGAGGAATTATAGGATTTAATGGCAGATCTATTTTTAGATCTCTACGTGTTCTCCAAACATCTTTCCAAAAGGAATGTATTAATTTGCATTCCCACCAGCAGTGTAGAAGTGTTCCCTTTTCTCCACATCCATGCCAACATCCCTGGTCTTGGGATTTTGAGATATGGGCTAATCTTACTGGAGTTAGATGATATCTCAAAGTAGTTTTGATTTGCATTTCTCTGATGATTAAAGATGATGAGCATTTTTTCATATGTCTGTATGCTGTGCGCCTGTCTTCAGAGAAGTTTCTCTTCAAATCCCTTGCCCAGCCTGTGATGTGATCCCTTGTTCTTTTCTTGCTTATGCATTTGAGTTCTCTGTGGATTCTGGTTATAAAACCTTCCTGGGAGACAACCAGGTTTTCTACGCCAGGCTGACTGCAGCAGGGATCCCTCCAGAAGGCGCCACTGGCATCTTCTCTAACTTCTTCTCCATCCACCGTGTCCACGGGCAGTTCCTGCTGCCTGAGCTGCAGACACGGATCACGGAGGAGCAGGTCATGAACCTGCAGCTGGGGGACATCCTGCAGAAGCTGGCCCCGTTCTTGAAGATGTAGGGTGAGTATGTCAAGAACTTTGACGGGGTTGTGGGGCTGGTGAGCACGTGGACCCCGTGCTCCCCGCTCTCTAAGGACGTGGTCCACAGCATCCAGAAGGAGGAGGTGTGCGGGAACCTGGCACAGCAGCACCACGTGGTGGAGCCCGCGCAGAGGGCCCCGTAGGAGCAGCTGCTGAAGGACCATCTGAAGGGCCGGAAGGACGTGGAGAGGTCCTTGGAGCTCATCTCCACAGCCGCCAACCGCTCCAACGCTGCCATTCAGAAAGCGGAGAAAATGCACAAGCTCCTGGAGGTGTAGGAAGAACTGGGTGGGGAGGAGGATACTGTCAACTCAGCAAAGGAGCTGACCATGGAGGGCCACATCTAGAAGCCAAGAACCCAGGACCGTCATCTCTTCTTGTTCCACAGCGTGGTCCTTTACTGTGCGTCCAAGCTGTGGCTCATGGGCCAGAAGTTCAGTGTCTCAGAGAAGATGGACATCTCAGGCCTCCAGGTGCAGGATATTGTCAAGCCGAATGCAGCACATACGTTCATCCTAACAGGAAGAAAAAGGTCCCTGGGGCTGCGGACTCGGACAGAAGAAGAGAGGAAAGAAAGGATTCAGATTATCCAGGCCGGCATCGAGAAGCAGGAACAGAACAGTGAGACCTTCGGGGCCTTCGGAGGCTCCTTCAGCCCAGAACCCAGGACCCCAGCCTTCCTGCACACATGCCTCTGGGGTTGCTGGCTCCCGGGAGCCTGCGGTGACAGCTGAAGGCAGCAGTGTTGCGACAGGGCTTGAGCCCAGAAAGCTATCATCTCAGGTCAGGCGTGACAAGGAGCAGCAGATCTGTAAGAGCTGCGGGGGGACCTTCAACTCCATCACCAGGAGGAGGCAGCCTGCAAGCTGTGCGGGGTGGCCATCTGTGGGAGTGCTCCAAGTTCAAGGCTGAGAACAGCAGGCAGAGCTGTGTTTGTAGAGACTGTTTCCTGACGCAGCTGGTGGTCCTCGAGAGCCCCATTCCTGAGGCTTCAGTTGAGCCCAACCAGAGCACAGAGAAGTCACCAACGGTAGAACCCCGGCCCAGCCTGCTCTGTGGGCCCCTGCAGCTGTTGGACAGTGGTGAGGACTGGAGTGAGGTATGGGCCACTATCCCCATGTGGGACTGCCAGGTGCTGCACCTGCAGGGAGGTAGCCAGGACAGCCAGCTGCCTCTCCCCAGCCCTCTCACAAGCTGCAAGGTAAGCGTGCCTGATCCCAAGGAGAGGCCAGACTCACGGCATGGGTGGAAGCTGCAGCAGGCCCAGAAGTCCTGGTTCCTGAGTGCTCCCTCTGCAGAGCTGCAGCAGCAGTGACTGGAGGCCCTGAGCACTGCTACCCAAGGCAACATGGCCCAGGACAACCCTGGGACTCTGCAGCTTCAGGCTCCTGCAGCTGCAACTGCTCTATGAGCTAAGCCTGCCCTTTGGGCTACTGTGTTGGGCCTACACTCTCCTGGGAGGTGGCACCAGAGGTCACATGAAAGGTACCTGGAACTGCTGAGGATGGGCTAATAGCCCTGAGCTCTGAGCACTTGGCACTGGAGGGTCCTCCCTCTTCAGTGAGAGGGAAACTGAGGCCCAGAGAGGGGCAGCCCAGGATCACCTAGCAAATCTCAGCCAAGAGCCCAGCCTCCACCCAGCCCCAGCAGCATGGCTCAGAGCTGGGGAGCATGGCTTCATGGTGACACAAGCTCTAAAATGGAAAAGGAGGCAGCCTGGGCACCACTCAGGGACAGCCACGTTACTGCCTGGTCAACAGATGTCTGCAGTGTGGTCCACCCAGCCTCTGCACCTCCTGTCTATGCTGTGGACTCTGAATCATGACTCACTCCCTCTGGGCTCCCCTCCCTTCTCTGCCCCTCTCCTGCAGTCCTGCCTGCAGCCCACAGGAGGGGCGAGTGATAGGCCTGCGCCATCCTGGCTGGACTCATGTTTCCTGAATAATTCCACAGAAAGTGCTGGGAGACTCACACCAGCCACCGTGTGACCAGTGTGTGAGCTTCATGGCTGCCCCCTTTGCGGGCAGCACAAGTGCTTATCTGCATAAATAAATGCCAGCCACCAGTAGGTGGCCACAGCCTCAAAAAAAAAAAAAATAAATAAAATAAAATAAAATAATAATAATAAAAATAAAAGAAGCATCCTGGGTCCACTACCCCCTGAAGCTCCTATGCCCACTTTCTAAATAAATAGCTGAACATTTCCCCCCCCCCAAAAAAAAAAATTAAATTGGTGGGACCACCTCTGGTTGATTTTTGAACTGTGATAGTGTAGAGAAATCTGGAAGGTCGCTGCTAAACAATAGACACTAAGGAAGATTTGAGAACTGGCTTTGAATTTAAAGGTGTTTCTCAAGCCACACATAATTGGTTTGCTGAAGGAAGAAGCATTGCAGACTCGAGGTATGTGAGTACCTGAGTCACTGGTGAACATCAAACTAGGCATTTTCCTGCACACCATCTCAAACAAGAAAACAGCTGAGCAGAGGTAATTAGAGCTGCACATGGTAATGAAGTTTCATTGATTCATTTAATTCCTAACATAAAACTAAAATGAAAGTGAAATAATTCTAAAAAAAACAAAATTCAGATTTCAACTAAAATATCTAGTTTATAAGCAGAAATTCCAGATATACAATGAAAAAAATGTGACTGTTGTACATAAAAAAATCATAAAACATACTTCTGTGTGGTCCTAAATGTCCATATACTGGATTTGGTATATGAGGACATCAAAATAACCACTATAAATATGTCAAATAATTAAAGAAAAATATGTTTATGTTCTAATACCTAAAGAAAAGATGTAGCAATGATATTACAAATAGAAACTCTCAGGAGATGTAGCAATGAGATTACAAATAGAAATTCTCATGAAAGTGTAAAAAGGAGCAAGTGGAAATTCTAGGAATGACAAATATAAGAACTGTATAAAAAAAAATGAAAAGGTGACTTCATCTATAGATTTGAGATGGAAGATAGACAAATATTAACTTGAAGATAAATTAACAAAAATTACCCATTCCAAAGAACAGATAAAAAAGATTCAAAGAAAATTAGTAGAACCTCAGGGAGCTTTGGAACAGTTCAGGCATCCCAACAAATGTAATGAGAACCTCAGAAAGAGAGTAGGATAAAAGAAAAGGGGAAGAAAATGAAGAAATAATAGCTAGAAATTTATTTCCCAGATTTAATGAAAAGCTGACTTCCAAAATATTGAACCTGACTTGCCATTTGCAGGTTACCTGGAAATGTGTGATTAGAACCTAACCTCAGAGTGACTTTCAAGTCAGAGTGACTTTCAAGGTGAAACAGTCAAGGTGATGGAGTAAAACTTCACCTCCAGGCGTGAATGCGGCTCACACAGTGACTCTGCCAGGCCGTCTCCTAAACACAACTCTAGTCTCTCCATCATTTCTCTATCCAGTTTTATTCATTTCTGAGATTACCTGTTAATACTTTGTAAGTTAAGTACATTTATTTTAATTGCTTATTGAAAGACCAATGTTGAATGTGATAATTTAGGTAAAACCTATTATAAATTTTTTGAAGATTATTCCCACATGAGTATATTCTTCCATTTCTTAAACTCTATATGGATATGTACTTGCCTTTTTTATTTCAGATTAATATGAGGGTACAAATGTTTGGTTACATCATTTTCAAAGAACCTAAAGTAGACCTTCCATTTTATCCCACAATCCCATTACTAGGTACTTCATATAAAAAAAAATATAATTTTGCTTGACTTAATTATATTTCTTTGACTTTCTCATACATAAAAAAATTACAAATTCCAAAGGCCATGTATATTATTAATTCTTAGGGAGAATTATATATTGTCTAAAAATATAATTTACAGGTGGGGGTTGGGAGATTTAAAAACATTTTTCAAACACAAAGTTTTAAAAATCACAATAATTCAATTTTTTTCTATATTCCACTTTTTTTTAATCTTTTTTTATTTCAGGAAATTATAGGGGTACACACATTTTGGTTGCATAGTTTGCTTTTGTACATTTTAAGTCAGAGTTTTAAATGTGTCCTTTTCCCAGAAGGTGTACATTATACCAGTTAGGCATGAATTTAACAAATCCTTCCTCTCTGTTCCTACCTATTTGGTTAAAAAATGTGGAACACTTCACAAATTTATAAGTCATCCTTGCTCAGGGGTCATGCTAATCTTGTGTCATTTCAACCTTAGAATGTGTCCTGTTGAAGTGAGCATAAAAATTCAATTTTGACATGATAAGTTTAATGTAAAATTATGTTGCCCATTTATTTTAATAAAATGTGTCAGTTGAAAATTATTTATCTTTTTATAAACACAATCAATTTTTTTTATCGAAACAAACATTTTCATTGAGTTGAATGGGCAAGTGGTATAAAAGAAAAGTATATTTTAACCCCAAGAATTTACCTCACTGATTTTATAGGTTCACAATGTAAAAGGAAGTAGCAATATTTATTTTATTTTCAGATTCTGAACATATTATAAACTTATAACATATTTACTTCTACTTTAGAAGAACCCAAAGCTTACTAAAAGCTAATGGAAAATGTAAGGTACTTATTAGTAAGTTATAGCACATCTTTTAGATTATATAACATTGCTCTAAAAAGGTTTCGGTGGAGTGGCTGAAATAAACTGAGTGAACCAGAGGTAAGAAAGTCTCCTAAAATTTCTGAGGCTTTTGCTACATAGCTTATAGCACTGATTCAGAAACGAAAAGGACGGTGAAAATGAAAGATTATTTCAAAACATATCACTGTGATGACAAACAGTAAGGACATGATAATAATTTTGTTAGCTTACATGTACTAGGTTAAGTCCTGCTGATTTTAGCTGTACTTTCTCCCAAGCTTTAATTTCAACCATTTTGGGAATAATCAACTTGTATTTACAGTAAATAAACCTCACCATTTGGATGCTATTATTCCTACATTTTCCTGCATATCATTATTACATTCTAAGGACAAAGTACTAAAACTTCACATCATAATGTAAAAATATTCTGCAATCATTTTTTAAATGAAAAGACAATAGTAGGTTTCAAACTGGCATCATTTCAGTGAATTAAAATCTGGTATGTCTAAAGACAGAGTATATAAACTGACATGTCTCAAAGGAAATTTGTATAAACTTCTCTGAAGAAAAGGACCTGGAAAATGAATTATTCCAAATATGCTGTATACATATCAAATGTTACTGCAAGACAGGAGTCTTTCATTACACTATGTCTCTTTTTGGTTTTATCCTAATTTCTAACAGTTTTTTTTTTAATTTTTTTTTTTTACATGTATAAAGTTTGATGCACACTAATCAATCAATCAAAAACATTTACAGTTTAACCTAACAAATATGTATTTATTATGCACGGATATTTAACAATAATTATGATATGAAACGTACTATAAATATTTTGTGTGTAGACTCATGTTTTTAAAACGAAATTATAGACAAGTGCCTAAGCACTTATCTCCAAGTCCTTTATATGCCTTATTGTGATACAACCTGACAGAGGCTGACAGCAGAGCCTCAATGGAAAACACACTGCTTTTCAGACCAAATGCCAGACACAAGTATTTTTAAGAGGTTAATGTTGTCATAAGAGGAAACACAAGAGAGCTTCTTCCTTTCTCTGCTTTTCACCATGTAAAGATACTTCAGGAAAATGCCCACCTGCAAAACGGGAAGAAGGCCTTCACCACAAACACGAAGTTCTAGAAGTTCTAGATAAATAAATGTTTGTTGATTGGTTAAGAAAAAAACTTGATCAACAAGTTTGTTGATAAACAGACTTGATAAATGAATGTTTGTTGTTTGGTTAAGAAGAAAAAAAAACACCAAATGAATCAGAAAATAAAAATCAAAACCAGTAGCATTACTACATGAAATCCTTTCTTATAGATCCACTCATTCTCAAAACGCAGCACTTTCCTCCCCATCAAGAAAGATCAAAGCTCAGAGTGGAAAATTCTGGTGATTTTCTTTAAATCTCTATCAGATGTCAGAGTAGAATTTCTACCTTAGAGTTATAAAGTTTTCAGTGTATAGGTAAAACCTTGTAAACTGATGAAAGTATACTGGCCTTTGTCTAAAGTGAATCAAATAAAATACATCACCATTAATTCTTTTTTTAATATATATCAACAAGGGAGAGCAAAGGATGGGATAATTTAGAACCATAATTAATCCAAAATACATCATATTAATTAGCAGTACAATGGATTGCATTTCTTTTGCCTTACTAATCCTATTTTATTAAAGCAAGTTCTGAAATTGTTTTACAATATTTTAGCCTATGCTCTCTGAGATGGCATACAATGACCTAGATGACAAGTTGTGAAATAGTTTTTAGGTTAATTTTTTTCACTAATTTTTAAATTAGAAAAAAATATATTTATTTAATAACAAATCCCAGATTCAAGATCTGTCGTATTTAAGGTTTATATTATTTTACTCTTTAAGTAAAATAATACAAATGTATGAATATGAAATCAGGCACAAAAGTGAGTCTTGAATGAAAGTGCCTGTAATTGATTGCACTTAAATACCCAACGGTTGCAAACTCAACAGAATTTTATGAACATGTATCTAGAGCCCTTGGAAGAAAGCAAATCAAATGAAGAGCCCTTGAACTTGAGCTTCAGTGGCTTCATTGTGAATCTTCCAAGATCTGCGGGTAATTTGAAATTTACTTCTAAGCTTAACCTGTCCCCTGGAGATGACAGTAGGTGTGTCGCCCAGCCAGATATCATCAAGGAAGTCCTGAGATTGGAGAAGATGAGAACAAGAACGAGAGTGTGTTCACCTCTCCTCGAACGGGGCCTCGAGCAGGGCACAGAGCACTGGCTGGTAGCAGGTTATTTTAGGGGCAGTGGAGGTGAGCATTATAGGAGTTGGAGTGTGGGAAATACAGCACCAAGATGGAAGTTATACTTGAGGTTATTTTTAGAAAACATAATGAAAGAGGCAGGAGACTAACCCAGTCCCCAAACTCTAAGCAAAATTTCTGCTTCTAGCTCTGCTTCTGAAAAAGTTACTCTGTGGCACAAACCAAAAGTTTGAAAGACAAGCTAGTGGAAGCCAATTAAGGGAGCACACCTCTTTGGTTTTAATGCATTATTTGTTCAAAACACGCAATGCCTCCATTTCCAGTGGCATGGTGCATTCTGATAGTGTTGAGTGACACAGACTAGTAGTTTTGAGAATGTCACAGTCCTACCTTCCCACCAGCAGTGCAGAAGTGTTCCCTTTTCTCCACATCCACAGCGACATCTGTAGTTTTGGAATTTTGTGATGTGGGCTGCACTTACTGGAGTTAGATGATATCTCAAAGTGGTTTTGGATTGCATTTCTCTGATGATTAAAGATGGGGAGCATAAATTATGGTATCTATCTATCTAATCATGGAACACTATGCAGCATTAAAAAAAATATGGAGAGTTTATGTCTTTTATGTTTATATGGATGGAGCTGGAAAATATTCTTCTTAGTAAAGTATCTCAGGAATGGAAAAAAAAATATATATATATATCCATTGTACTTAGTACCACTATGAAACCAATTTATAATCACACACTTTCATATGAGAGATGAATCACAACTATATCCCAGGATGAAGGAAGGCAGGGGAGGGTGAGGCTAAGGGAGGGGGGGTGGTTTTATAGAGGGAGGTTAATGGTGGGACCTCACCTATGAAGCCTATCGAAGGGTACAAGTCAAATCTATCAAGCACTGAACACAAATGTCTTAACACTGTGATTAAGTAAATGAGGTGAAAGCTATGTTAATTAGTAGGATGTAAGCACTCCAGTTTGTACAAATAATCAACACATTGAATCCCACAAAGGCATAAAGTTATGCATGATCTATGTATATATGACTTAATACAAAAAAGAGAGACTTTACAAGTCAATAATCTTTTAATCTTCTGTTCGCAAAGTTATTAGTTAATTGCTGGGATGTAACTGTGGTTCCTCTGTCTCTCTTTCAAACACATGCCATCTTCACTACCAGAAAGTAAGCATATTGTCACTGTGATTTCATGTGGCACAGAGAACACTCCTCAGCACAGAGAACACTCCTCACATATAATTGTTCATTTACCACATTTACCAACACATGAGTCCATCCGAATCATTCAAAAAAGGTAAGGGTAGAGCCCAGCTTGTTGATCCTCTCTTGCAGTCCACCCAGGGAAAAGCTATTCCTTACTTTCTTGGGGAATCTTTCACTTAAAAATAATTTCTTGGTTTTATATAATGTACAACTCATTATTAGCTTGTGTTAGTCATAGAAAATCTGATAAATATTTCTACTGCAAATGGCATAATAATTAAAATAATAATTAAAAGCATAATATGAATAATAATAATAGGTTTAATTTATCCCTATGTGTTAGCTGCTTATGATACCGGAGATTTGTCTTCAGTAGGTTCTTGGTCTCAATGATTTGGAGAATCCACGGACCACAGATCAGTGGTAAGACAGGATTTATTTACAGAAAAAAAAGAATACAAAAATACCAAAGCTGCTGGGAGAGAGAACCCAGGTGGGAGCAAAAGCTCTCTGGCTCCCTCTCTCTGCCTCTCCCCAGGCTCTTTTTTCTAGGGGTATATATAGTTGCCAGGGGTCATTGAGACAGAACTCAGTTGTTACATTTAGTGGCATGGGGCGACAACTCAGTTGTTACATTTAGCCAGAACTCAGTTAATGAATGGCTACAATTCCTTTCATTGAGACTCAGGAAATTTACATGAAATTGACCAGGCCATGAAATTGACCAGGCCTAGAAAAGGTGGGGTTCCCCCTTCAGCCAGAAGTGCAAGGGGAGGGAGACCTAAGGTGCTGATGTCTCCCCAGCAGTTGTCTGGCCCCTCTGGTTACTGGGGCCTCCTACACCCACCCACCCACTGGTTCTGCTGCTGGCTGCCGCTGCACCAACACCGCCAGGGCTGACACAGCAGGTCCTCCAGCTCAGCTCTGCTGGCTGGGGTGCCACCTGTCCTATATCACTTACACAGTGTTTCACTGGATAAAACGCTGTAAGACACTTGTTATTACCTACTTCTATTGCAATTGATGCAGAAACTCTCTATGATAGTTAATAACTTAAAGTCTTACAATTAAAAATACAAAATTCCTAACACATTTCATATATGCTAGATGTTGATCTGAGGCCAACAAAGGGAGAGAAAAATGCCACAAAATTTACACACAAACTATCATACACAGTGTTCTGACCCATGAGAGATGACCCTGCATGAGTCCCTCGCCAGGCTAACTGGGACCATCTCCGAGTCCAATATACAAGGAAAATTATAGAAAATTTGGACAGAAGGCAAAAAAGTAAAAAGTAACAGATTCATGTTTCAAATAACAGAAAGTTCTTTGTTTAAGGGAGAAAGTTGTAGGGCTAAAGGACAGGGGTGTACCAAGCTACAAATTAAGGAATATTTTGAGGAAAAGTTAAAATGGAAAGTTACAGCCTTCAGCTCATGGAACCAGCAGCTGCAGGGGATCTGTGGGGGGCAACTATCAACTACTTTACAGTTTCATTTGTATTTTAGTTTCTAAGCTGCTGATCTCTAACTAGACGTTTTTCAGACTATTTTCCTATCCACCCTGTTGGACATTGCAACCCCACTTCCTCAACATAGGTGTTGGTGTGTGTTTCAGCAGGGAGATGAAACTCAGGGCCATAACCCACTGGAGATTTCAGGGGGAATGCAGCCTACTCTAGCTTTCACCTCCAGAAAGGTACTAAGAATAATTGGGCATCTTTCTTCAGCAAATGAAATGTTGACCAGAGGAAAAGAAACATCACCAGATTTTAAAAAAGCAAAACAAAATGAAACTTAAAATGTAGAAGGCACCTAAATGTCCAAAGCAAAATTATAAAATTTCTAGGGAAATCTAGGCTGCAAATTCTAGCAAACTTAAGTTTGGGAAAGATGTTTTCAAATTGGATAAAAGACCACAAGAAGAAGATAAATTAAAATGACCAGTCAAACCACGTGTTGTTGAATAGATAGAGCAACTTCAATGGTCAGAGCGTGCTGCTGAGAATGTAAGATCACACTGCTACTTCATAAAACGGTGTGGCATTCCCACCAACAGTGTAGAAGTGTTCCCTTTTCTCCCAGCACATTGTACCCTATGATTGCATTAGTGTAGACAACTATGATTTAAAAATATACCCGAGCCTGCCAAACAACAATGACAACTACAACCAAAAAATAGCTGGGCTTTGTGGTGGGCGCCTGTAGTCCCAGCTACTTAGAAAGGCTGAGGCAAGAGAATCCCTTAAGCCAAGGAGTTGGGAGGTTGCAGTGAGCTGTCATTCCAGGGCACTCTACCCAGGATGACAGTTTGAGGCTTTGTCTCAAAAAAAAAAAAAATATATATATATATATATATATTCAATTGAGTATAATTATATTAACATATTTTATAGACTGAATTTATAGGTAATGACAGCTTATTTTTTGGATGGCACATCAATGAAAACTACATTGCAGCATGATTAGGTTGTGACATCTGTTTAAGTGGACAGAACTTCTCCATTTATTTTGCTGGGTACCAACTATGGACCAGACATTGTAAAGAAAAGAGCTCATAGAAACAGTGACTGGGTTAATTAATTCCATGTGAGAAGTACTAAAATAAAGGTACGGTCATGCCGTATAACATTTCAATTGATAGGCCACATATACAATAGTGTCCACATAAGATTATTATACCGTATTTTTACTATATCTTTTCTAAGTTTAGATACACAAATACTTACCATTGCTCTAGTATTCAGTACAATAACATGCTATACAGGTTTATAGCCTAGGAGCAATGAGCTATACCAGTGATTTTCAACCAGTGTGCCCTGAGAGGATCTTGGGTGTGCTGTGAAAATCTTTAAAGATCATTAATTAAATTATGCCCAAAATAAGTTCAAAGCACAGTAAAGTATATTCTTTTCACTCTCCTTTTCTTTGATCAATATAATTTGTGCCACAGAAGTTTAAATATAGGTTGAAGTGTGCTGTGAGATTAAAAAGGGTGAAAAACACTGAGCTATACTATATAGCCTGGGTGTTTAATAGGCTATACCCTCTAGATTTGTTAAACACACTCTATTATCTTCATACAACTACAAAACTATCTAATGACACATTTCTCAAAATGTATCCCTGTTAAGTGACATATGAATACATATGCAAGATGGTTTGCATGCTCAGAAGAGGTAGAAACTACCTGTGACTAAGGAGAACGAGGGAAACTCTGCTTCACAGAGATATTACAACAGAGTGATTTTCTCCAGGCATTCTGAATAACAGTATCTTCTGTTATATTGGGGGGGGGGGGGTAAGTGTGTTATTCATGGAAAATGGACTTTTTGAAAAGTATAAATTGCATTACAAAAGCCCATCTACACTGTGCACTCAAGTCATACTGGCCTCCAGCAAATCTCTCAACAGACCTAGACATCACAGTTACCAACTCCCCATCACCTCTGTAAAACAGACTGGGTGATGCCAAAAGCACAAATGTTTTTGGCTATAGACAACTGTTTAGTTCAACTTCACATTTCTGGTCCCTTAAATTGTGCAGTATGCTTAACATCCAAAAGTTGGTTACATTTCTTCCCCCAAATTGTCAATTCCTCTTGTAATAATCATCACATGTTTTTCAATTAAATAGTATGCAAACCAATTAAAAGAAAGCTGCCATTTTTGTAAAAATTACATTGGATGCTTTGGCAAGATTTAACAAAGGTGATGAGTCACTTAAAAAATGTGACTATAACAATATATGTGGGGTTAGATCATGTTAAAAAAAAAAAAAACAGGAGAAAACTAAAAATCTATCATTCTGCACTAGATAGTTTCATAGGTTATCTAAATTATTGTTCCACTTTGAAGAAATCAAAATTGGACCTACTGCCCAGATAGGATGGATAATACAAGAAAGGCAACAATGAACTTCAGTCGGCTAAAAAGCCCTTGGACCTACATCAAAATACTGACACACACACACACACACACACACACTTTACAGCAAAATAGTTGTATGTGCATTCTTATTCAATTCAAAGCTTTACCAATTTTTAAATTAATTTTCCAATTATGGACTCCAATCTATCAAATATGGGGGTTCCCGTGGAAAACCTCCTAACACTATTCCTTCAGATCTCTGCAAAAAGCCACCTCCTGGGAAAAGCCCCAAGAGTGGTAACCACACCTATTCAAAATACCCACAATGTTGCTAGACTTCTATTGGTTTTTAAACTCAAACCATTTTTAAAATCAAATTCATTATAGATAATGAAAATTCTATTACTTTCTTCTTTTGGTCTTAATGCTCAAAATGTAAAACAAAATAATCTCAAATCATTATAGACATAGATTTTATAAGAAGACAACATCCATATGAAATGGTAGGTTTTTCCTCCAACAAAAAAATAGTTGGACACTGTGGCAGGTGTCTGTAGTCCCAGCTACTCAGGAGGCTGAGGCAAGTGAATCACCTAAGCCCAAGAGCTGGAGGTTGCTGTGAATTGTGATAGAGTGACAAAGTGAGACTCTGTCTCTTTAAAAAAAAAAAAAAAAAAAGGTAAGTTTTTCAAAAGGATCAATGAAAATCAAAGGCTAAGTAGCTTAAGGGAAGATAGTATTTCTACCATGATGGAGAATAAGTAGGAAATAAGTTAAAATACTGACAGTCTCCAAGTTATGAATGAGATAAGCTCTGTAGGTTTGTTCTTAAGTTGAATTTGTATGTAAATTGGAACAGGTATATTTACCTATTACATGGAATAGCCTCCCCATTCGTAAGTATGAGTCATATGTAAATGAGATGTTTGTAACTTGGACACTCACTGCAATATTCCCCGTTTGTAAGTGTGAGTTGCATGTAACTCAGATGTTTGTAACTCAAGGACTGCCTGTATCTGAAAACAAACTAAAGAAAGGAAATATACATGAACCAATTTTTTTAAAACTCCAGTTATCACAGTCAAGTGCTAGACTAGTTCTAAAAAGGAAAATGATGTCTTAAACTCTATTTCAACATTAATAATATATCAAATACCTACTATCTTGCTGTGTATAATGCACACTTTTTTGCCCAAATTTTTGAGGGAAAAATAAGGATGCCCATTATACATGGGTAGTATACTACTTGTTATCAGTACATAAAATTTCTTGTACATGAGTGCATAATGTCAACATGGCAATGGAAGAGTCTATTATGCCAAGAAGATCATCTGGACAAATGTTTGACCAAGAAAAGTTTTTTCAGTTTGCCATAAAAGGTTAAGTATAGACCATAAAGACAAGTTATCTACATTTGAATTCCAGCTTTGTTACTCAGTACATGCATGACCTTAAGCAAGATTTTTAAACACTTTGTGCCTTAGTTTTCTCATCTGATAAATAAGATGAATGTTCATACCCTTAAACACTTTGTGCCTTGGTTTTCTCATCTGATAAATAAGATGAATGTTCATACCCTTTAGGATTGCTGCAAACATTTAGAAAAATGTCTGGCATGTACTATGTTAATATCTAGACTTAGAAGCCACGGATTCTTACCTTTTTACTGCACCAGAAGAACCAAATAACAAAGTTCTTGTTGGTTTTTTGTATTATTAATTGTAATCATATTACAGTGCCTCTACGCTTTGTATTAGGATATAAGTTAACACATTTTTGTGGTTGCTCTTGTTAATAAATGTCTCATTAAAGCATCATTCTTCCTGCTTTGATTTTTAATGAGGTCTTTGTTTTTTTGCAGTGACAAATGAAAGCAAGTAGAATCTATAAACCCAAGCAAATTACTCTTTAAAAAATATTTTAAATCTAGGGCAGCGCCTGTGGCTCAAAGGAGTAGGGCACCGGCCACATATACCGAGGGTGGCAGGCTCAAACCCGGCCCCAACCAACCTGCAACAACAACAAAAAAAAACCCCCAAATATTTTAAATCTATTAAAACTTTCTTTTGGCTTTATTCCTATACCATTATAATTTTACAGTTAAAATTTTAAAGTTATTTTAAGAATAACTAATGTAAAACTGGGCATGGTGGCTTATAATCCTAACACTCTAGGAGGCTGAGGCAATTAGAGTGCTTGAGCTCAGGAGTTCAAGACCAGTCTGAGCAAGAGCAAGACCCATCTCTACTAAAAATAAAAAAAAAAAACTGAGGCAAGAGGATAACTTGAGCCCAGGAACTCAAGGTTGCTGTGAGCTATGATAATGCCATGGCACTCTACCCAGGGTTATAGTGTGAGATTCTGTCTCAAAACACCTAAAATAGGCTCGTTGCCTGTGGTTCAGTGGTTAGGGCACTGGCCACTTACACCGGGGCTGGCAGGTTAGAACCTGGCCCAAACCTGCTAAACAACGACAACTACAACAACAACAACAAAAATAGCTGGGCATTGTGGCTGGCGCTTATAGTCCCATCCCAGCTACTTAGGAGGTTGAAGCAAGAGAATCACTAACACCCAAGAGTTAGAAGTTGCTGTGAGCTATGACACCATAGCACTCTACCAAGGGCGACATAGTGAGACTCTTTCAAAAAACCTAAAATGAAAAAGAATAACTAATGTTAAATATTTCTCATGAAAATAATCATTTATTTATAGGCATAGTAATTACCATCTTGTCACGGGCATTATTGTATTTTGAATGTTATTTACTTTCAAGTAAAATATCTAAATAAAGCCCAGACATACACACAAAATTTCTTGTACCATTATGTTAAAAAATGCTACAATTCCTTTATAATACAAAATACAAGTACCTAGATATAAAGAAATAAAAATTTGAATTAAAAAATTAAAAGCAATGAGTTTTCCTGAAAATTTGGGCCAAAAACATTGGTATGCATTATACATAGTTATGCATTATACATGACAAAATACAGTAATCACTCAATGCCACATTTTATTATGTATAAAGGAATCTTTCATGAAGCCATAAGCACACATCACAGTCCTTAAAGTATCTTACAATCCAATTGTGAAACTGGAATTAATACATGAAAACTTTATGTTCAGATATTAGAACAATATAGGTATTCCAATAAATGTTTGCTAGACTCATTAAGAGTTAAACATCACAAGATTCAAAGTACTATGTTGGCCAGGTGTGATGGCTCCCACCTGTAATCCCAGGACTTTAGAAGGCCAAGGCAGGAGGACTGCTTGAGGTCAGCAGTTCGAGACTAACACCAGCCTGAGCAACACAATGAAACCCTATCTCTACAAAAATAAGAGGTGGTACATGCCTATAGTCCCAGCTACTTGGAAAGCTAATGTGGGAAGGTCACCTGAGCCCAGGAGTTCAAGGCTGCAGTGAGCTATGATCACACCACTGCAGTCTAGCCTGTGTGACAAGAGTGAGACCTTGTCTCAGGAAAAAAAAAATGATGAAGTAACAAAGCAAGATAACAGGCAGGATAAGATAATTCAATTTCATGATTACCAAATGAACTATACAATCAAAATGGCTATAAATTTTAAAGAAAAGAGTACTCACTTCAGACAGGAAGGTTGTTTTACACAGGAGATAGAATTTAAAATAGGTCTGGAAAAATGGGTGGGGTTACAATTGTGTGAGCAAAAATACTAGCATTAGTGTTACTTTACTCTGTATGAGCAAAAAACAGTAGTATTGGTGTTAACACTACTTACTCCCTGCAGTAAGCTTATAGATGCCCCACCTCCAATACTATACAGGGTTGTATCACTTTACCAAAAGATCATATTTTACTATCCAAAACAACCAACTTCAAAAAGCTAACTACAGAATAAACTGAAATCACTTACCGTACTTATTCCATTAAAGTTTGTGTATCTGTTAGTTCATCCACCTAAAAAGTTTTACCCTCAAATCTCTGAGCATAATTATAATTGCTAATTTTTCCTACTTTAGGTGCCTGTAACTCAGCAGCTAGGGCTCCAGCCACATACACTGGAGGTAGTGGGTTCAAATCCAGCCCGGCCTGCCAAACAACAATGACAACTACAACCAAAAAATAGCCAGGCATTGTGGCAGGCGTCTGTAGGCCCAGCTACTTGGGAGACTGAGGCAAGAGAATCGCTTAAGCCCAAGAGTTTGAGGTTGATATGTGGTGTGGGGCCATGGCACTCTACCGAGGGCGATATTGTAAAAAGTAAGACTTTATAAAAAAAAAAAAAAAAAAAAAATTTTCCTACTTTACTAGAGATTAAAATGAAAAAGAAAATCTATTAATAACACAGTCATCCTCAGAATGCAACAAGTTGTGTCACTTGCCCTGGCCCAAAACTTGGGAAGCCCCTTGCAGCTGTTACAGAAACCAGAAAGGTAGTCTTGTAAAGAATCAGGACCAGGGAAAAAAGTTAAATTAGCAAATACAATTAGTGTAAGTACATCAACTTCCCTCACAGCCCTTTCTCATTATGACTGTAACAGTGTGGGTATCTCTCTTCTGACTTCCAATGTCCTCCCTACCGCCAATTGAATTTTCCAGATTAGCCAGATAAAATTAGCTAATTGAATTAGCCAGATAAAATATAAAGGGGAGTAAAACTATAAGAGTAGAGATAAGATTTAGGAATAGGTTTAATATACCATTTAATAAAAGATTGTTTATTCATTCAACAAGTATTTATTCAGCACCTGCTGAGGTTGGAAATATAATGGTTAGCACTTTTCTGCATCCCAATAAACCCTATTTTTACCCCAGCCAGAAGCTGAGCAAATCACCCTTCAGGGACCCCATCTATAAAATGGAGCTAATAACTACTCTCATACAGATGTAATGGGTTAAATGTGGTAAACCAACCTTTAAAGTATTCTGTGCTCAAATACAATAACACAGTTCAAAGACTTAAACATTTTCAGAACAGCAGGTAAAAAAAAGAAAAGGCCTATAAATATAAAAACATATATAGTAAGCTAATATTTTTCCCTGGACAGGAAGCAGCTTTAAACATCTTTGTCTCCCTCAAGGTATTTGGCATATTGCCCTTCATTTAACGAGGGTTCGGTAAACACATGTGATTTTTCTAAGATATGGAGTACTGTAGTTATTTTAATAATCTGGTAAAGAAGAAAGAATGAACAAAAAGAACTAATATTTACTGCTGCCTGTTATGGACCAAGTACTGTGCTGGGCACTTCACCTATGTTATTTCATTTAATTTTCACAGCCACCTTATAAGGTATGTATTATTAATCCAAAAACCAAGAGTGGATTTTCATTTTCCAAGAATCAGATCATAATAAATCTAAACCTTAAAAAATGAGCAAACTATCTTACATTCAGCAGTGTTCACTTATTTCATGTTCAAAGCATTAAGAAAACCCTACCAAAGGGCATGGGGGGGGGGACCCATCATTAACATGAAAAGAAAATGCAGGAAAATATAAATGGCCAATAAATGAATCTTGCAAATGTTTGATCTTACTAGTAATTTAAAAAATCCAACAGAAATGAGAAATCCTTTGGCCAGACTGGCCAATACAACACAAATTTTTAACAGGCAACATTTCCTTCAGGCAAATCAGCAGTGTTTCCTCTACGTTCTTCACAGGTGTGGCCCATTCACATGTGACTCACCTGCCATCACCCCCAGTGATTCTCAAGGGGGATTTAAGGCCAATGTGTTAAAGAAAATGACCAAAAATTTACACAAGTATTTACTTCCTCTAAAAGACATTCTCGGCCATGATGTCTACAATAGAGAAAGAGAAAAAAAGGATCTACATGAGATAAAGGGCACCGAAGTTCTACTTTAAAATAGTTAAATTTAAAACACATGTTTATCTTTCTTCCCACATTAAAACCCAATTAAATAAGTAAATAAATATAAAAATAAATCCAGAGCAGCCTTGACAGTCTAAACGGTGCTCCAAGCAGATACATTGATGAGGAATTCCAAGGAATTCCAAGGAATTATGGCACAGGTTAAGATTGAATACATGGCAAAATCCAACAGAGCTGATGAATCCAACACTTCCTGTAGACAAAAGAGCCTCTTCTTTTCCTACATTTTCCCTGAAGAACCCTTGAAAGATAACAAAATTAGAGGTAGCAGGGATCGAGGAAAGAAATGGCTAGTAGAAAGCTCCGTAACTGAAGGGCTGTGAAACATCTTAGCCAGTGCCCCTTTCCCTACCTTCTTTCAGCAGAACTAATGCCAACATTTACCCCAATCCTAGCTCTCTGAAATGATAATTCAGACAAGGAATATTCCTCATTAATGTTGAGGCCAGAGAAATGGGGCCAGGTGCCAATTAACTGTAACTTCCATGAAGAAGTTCCAACCCACACACTCTGGAGAAAAACATTGCATCCCAGGCAAAGATCACATAGGCAAAGACATCAAGTTTGAAACAAAATATTATAAGGTACTATACATGCTGGAGCATAATGTTGATGCAAACATTATGATGCAAAGGATGTGAGGTTGGAGAAGTAGGTGGGCCTGATGGGCCACATAAAGGAATTCAGTCTTTGTATTACACGTTCTCTTTCTCCTGCTAGCAAGAAAGCACCAGAGCAGACTTTCAAGTGCGTCAATGATATGATTAAAATTACATTTTAGGCTCAGCACCCGTAGCTCAGTGAGTAAGGTGCCAGCCACACACACAGAGGCTGGCAGGTTTGAGCCCAGCCCAGGCCTGTTAAAGAACAATGACAACTGCAACGAAAAAATAGCCAGGCATTGTGGTGGGTGCCTGTGGTCCCAGCTACTCTGAAGGCTGAGGCAAGAGAATCGCTTAAGCCCAAGAGTTTGAGGTTGCTGTGAGTTGTGACACTACAGCACTCTACTGAGGGCGACATAGACTCTGTCTCAAAAAAATATATATATATATTTTATATCATACTGACTCTGGCAACTATAGATAATATATCTGAGTTGGACATGACCCAACTACCTATATCAGGAGCCTGGGTAGATTACAGAACTATTAACAGAGCCTGGGAAGTTTTTATTTAAAGTCAGAGAAAAGGATGATGTGCTTCACATTAGACATGCTGAGTGTAAGACACCTGTGGAATATTCAGGTGTAGATTTCTAGCAGTTTATTTAGACTGAGTCAAAGACTTGCAGGGAAAAGTAGGGAATGAATTTAGAAATTTAGAAAAACAGCTGCATATAAGTAGAACTGAAATTCTGGAGGTAAATGGGGTACTTTATGGAGACAATGACCTATGATAACCCTGCTAAGAAGTCAAACCCAGGTAACAGCAGCATGTTAGGAACAAGCAGAATACTGAGAGTCCACAAGGGAGGCAAAAAGAGAAATATAAGAGAAGAGCATGGAGAAGAACAAGGATGGCAGTGGAATACACTGGTTCAAGGAGATAGTGATTAACAGTGACAGGATAGTGATTAATAGTGTCAGGTGCAACAAAAATGTCAAGTAAAATTAGGACTAAATGAATCCACTAGCTGCATCACACAAGAAGTCACAGGCAATCTCAGTAAAAAATGTTTAAGCAATGATGGTGGTGGGAAGCCAGAGAGCAACAGCTGAAGTTTTAGAGTAGAGACCACTCTTTCAAAAGTTTAGATGAGAAGGGGGAAAAGGTAACTAGGAGAGGAGTGGTTCAGGGAAGGTTTTCTAGGATGACAACGTTAGGCATAAGTTAACAGGCAAAGAAAAACGAAGGGATCAAAAGTGAGACCCTGAGGAAGCATCAAGGTTACTCAATCTCAACAATACTGACATTTTAGACCAGGTAATTTGTTGTGGGGACTGTCCTGTGCATTGTAGGATGTTCAGCAGCCTTGCAGGTCTCTACCCACTAGATGCCAGCAGCACACAAATCACCACCACCCCCCAGTAGAAACAACCAACCAGGTTTCCAGACTTTGCCAAATGTCCCCTGGGGACAAAATCCAACCCCTCAAACTAAGAACCACTAGGAACAGAACAGGAAGACAGGGAATAATTGATGGGAAAAGGCCGCCAAAGAAGAAGCAATGCTAAGGGCACCTGACAAGGGACTGGCCTTCAGCAGCAGAAGCATTTCATCTTCTGAGACAGGAGGAAAGGACAATTCTGGGGAGGGAGGTGCTGATAAATTTGTAGATGGAGCCAGAAGCTGAAGAAAATCAACCAGAAGGCTCCAGGTTTTTAGTAAAGTGGAAGCAAGGTCATGGCTGAGTGTAAGTAGCAGGTCTGAAAAGAGGCTAAGGTTTGTAACAACAGGGACTGATTGGAATAGAGCTAGATGAACCAACTGAGGTTAGAAACCACCACACTCACTTCTCACTGTAAATGTTGAAATGCACCTTTCTGCAGAAATCAACCACCATATACTGATTACAGTCCCAAAGAACTCATAAGTCCATATGAATTTCAACTGCATAATAGGAAGAACAGTCTCATGAGGTTTACCTGGGAAACTAATCCAGTTTTTTAGTAACACAGTTCCTATCAGATATGTGAAGTGTGCACTATACAATCAACATCTACATGAACTTTTGGTTAAATAACTTGCTCAAGTTAGAGGATGCCTGTGGCTGTAACTACTTCCTATTAAATGAGATTCTTCACAGGACAAAGACTTGCTCACTCCTGCCCTCTAAACAAAGGGCTACAAACTCAAATAATTATAGAACCAGGAAACTGGAGAAGTTGCCTCAAGTCTGTACATGGGAAAGAAAGCTGGAGGTGAACCAATAGCACAAAACCAAATGATACAAAGGGCTTGGGTGAAAAAGAAAAAAAGAGAAAAAAGCTACAGCCCAGAACATGCACAGAAAGAGTGACCAAAGCAGAAGGGAAAACCCAGGAGTACCAGAGAACCCTTTGAAAATAGCTCAAAAATTCTCCAGAGGCACTGAACTCAAAGGGTTCCATCAGAGACAAATGCAAAACCACCCAAAAGAGCGTCTCATAACCCCAGGCATAGGCAAACATTTCCCAAATTGTCAAATACCGCAAACTACAAAAAAAAAAAAACAACAAAAAAAACACAACAAGCACAAAAAAAAATTGGAAGGAGGGAAGAGAAATGGGAAATGTTATTCCTCAAGAACTACAGCTAAGGCTCGGCGCTCATAGCACAGTGGTTGTGACGCCAGTCACATGTACCAAGGCTGGTGGGTTCGAGCCCAGCTTGGGCCTGCTAAACAACAATGACAATTCCAAAAAAAATAGCCAGGTGTGTGGCAGGCGCCTGTAGTCCCAGCTACTCAGGAGGCTGAGGTAAGAGAATCACTTAAGCCCAAGAGTTTGAGGTTGCTGTGAGCTGAGACCCCACAGCACTCTACTGAGGCAACATAGTGAGATGCTGTCTCAAAACAAACAAACAAGCAACAACAAAAAACTATAGATAAGAAAATAATCTGAAGGAGACTTATAACTGTATTTTTAAATGTTCATAGAAAAGAAAATGCCCTTATAAAAACCAAAAAGCAAATTTGAAAGAAATAAATTTTTAAATTTAAAAATATGAGCAATTTTTTTTTTTTTTAGTGAAACCCTCAATAAATATGTCAACTCAAAATAACTGAAAGAATCAGATCCAGTTTCAAAGAGTTTATTTAAATGAAAATCTGGGAATGGCCATTTGGGAGACAATAGACTCCAAAGAAATGGAATCAGTATTCCAAAGTCAAAAGTAAATTCTTGTTTATATGGGTAGAAAACAAAGAAATTTAGTAGAATTATAACACTTTCTATACAAAGCTGGTTTAGAGTTACAACAATTTAGAAAGTTACAGTTTGCTTTCTTTTCCTTTGGCATGTTTTAATTTCCTTCCCAATTTAAAAAGAATATATTTAACATTCCATCTTAAAATACTGTCTTTGTGAGAAAAAAGGTAAGAATGAAGTTAATCCATAATGAAGATCAACAGTGAAGATGAAAGGGTCTTTCCTACAACCCATTGGTCATTAACAACTTTTTACAAAACAATACCAAGTAAGGAAGAAGTCTAACCTATAAACAGAGAAACAGCTGCCTGTCCAATGACTCAGGCCCCATAATCACATTCCTTTAAGGTCAAAATAATTTAGAGTTTAAACAGCTTATCTGAATTACCTATTTTCACAATAGATTAACAAATAGACTATACAGCTAAAGAGAAAATTAGTGAACTATAAAATAGATGTTGAGAAATTACCCAGAAGAGGTAGAAATATGAAATATTAAAAAAAATTCAAACAATATGGAGGATACAATGAAAAATTCCAATGCATATCTAAATAATAGTTCCATAAATGGAAAATGGAGGAGAAACAATATATTAAAAGATAATGGCTAAGTTTTTTTCCACAACTGAAAACAACATGAATCCTCAGACTAATGGAATACTCCAAAGAAAAGCAAGATAAATAAAACAAACCTACACTAAGAGGCACTGCAAAAAACTACAGATTGGAAACAAGGAAAAAAATTATAAAGGTAGCCCAAGAGAAAAGATAATTATCTACCTACAAAGAAATGACTAGAGATTTCTCATTAGGAAACAAGACTTAACAAAAAACAAAATAATAACTATCAAAGTACTCAAGGAAAATAATTCTCAGCCCCAAATTTTATACCCAGCTCAACAATCATTCATGAGAAAAAGTGAAGACACTTTGAGAAACACCAAGTTTACTATTAACAGACCTTTACTGAAAGAACTATTTGAACATTATAAAGAAGGAAAATAAACCAAGAAAGAAGTGAAGTGAATAAAGTATGGTAAGCAAACATATTTGAGAAACATGTTGGTGAGTAAATATTCACTATTTTTAAGGTTTAATGTGGCTTACTAAGGCAAAACTAACACATAAACAACATTAAATGGAAGAAAGGATGAGGGTTAAGAGATCCATTCTAAAATCTTGGTCTTATTCAGAATGATAGGAATAATTAAACTTAGACTTAAGTAAATATGTTAAATTTTAAAAGTAATCAAAATTTCTGGCTTCAATCGTGGAATAATAGCTACACCCCTTTACAATAAAAAATAGCTAAACCAATTTCAAATTTATGAATTTCTTTAAACCCAACACAGAGCAACCACTTGGCTCAAAAAATAAGTAGAGACAGTGCCTGCAGGGAGATAGGAGACAACCTTGTGCTAACCTGGGGTAAACTGCAACTGGACATCAAAAAGAGGAGTTCAGATAAAACAGCTAGCAAAAAGCAAAAACAGCCAGCAAAAAAAAAAAAAAAAAAAAAGAAAAAGAAAAAAGAAACAAACAGAACAGTGAAAGCTGATGAGGCTTACTGAAAGAACCGTGTGAAACCACCAGTCACAGAAATTGGGGAGACCCCAACCTTCTGCAGAATCTTTATCCACCAACCTCTCCCCAGGCACTCAAAGAGGAGAGAACCTGGAGGAATGCCTGATTCTGACTGTGATGCGGACATAGGGGACAGAACAATAGGTAATCCTGAGGGGCAAGACTCCACACTCAGATCATCTCTTCCCCTATCTCCACTACCGAAGATAAGCCTTCAGAAAAATAGAGACCATACCCTACTCCTCCTACCCATTTCCAAACTAACAAACGTCCAAGAACAGTAACAGCAGAATACTACTGGGAGAAAGGACAAATCAAGAGCATGTAAACAGACCCTCACTAAGGCACGTTTAAAGGAGAGTCAAGAAATTTAGAATGGGCTGGCGCCCATAGCTCAGTCAGTAGGGCACTAGCCACATACACCAAGGCTGGCAGGTTCGAACCTGGCCTGGGCCTGCTAAACAACAATGACAAATGCAACAAAAAAATAGCCGGGCGTTGTGGCGGGCGCCTGTAGTCCCAGCTACTTGGGAGGCTGAGGCAAAAGAATCGCTTAAGCCCAAGAACTGGAGGTTGCTGTTAGCTGTGTCACCATGGCACTCTATCCAGGGCCACAGCTTGAGACTCTGTCAAAAAAAAAAAAAAAAAAGAAAGAAAAAAATTTAGAATGGGACAGACACTCCTGGTAAACCAACTCCCTGCCCAATCACAAAGTACTTCTCAAGAGAATTTGAAGACTAAAGTACACTGAGGATAACCACCACTATGACAACCAAAAACAAACACAACTCAACTCCTAACTAGGTTAACTCAAATTGCAGCACTAAAGGCCTAGCAGAAAGAAGTGCCCATTTACAAAGATAAAAAATTATACACCTCAGTCTCCAGTGTTATACACAATAAGTCAGGCTTGTGACAACAAACAAAAAATCACAAGGTCTAAAAAAGACAAAAAAAAAAAAAAAAAGAGCACTCAGGAAAGACAAAAACTTATCAGGAACAGACACAGAATCAAACAGATGTTGAAAGTATCTAAAATGAAATGTGAAATACTGTATGTTACATATTGAGGGCTGTAACTCAAAAGGAGAAACACATGCAAAATGAGATGGGTAATTTCAGTACAGAAATTCTAAGAAAGAATAAAATGAAAGTGCTAAAAATGAAAAATAGTTAAGAGAAACAAAGAAGCCTTCAATGGGCTCATCAGTAGATTCAATTCAGCCAAGGAAACAATCAGTGAAACTTGAAGATAGGTCAACATACATTATCCCAAAACAGAGAAAATAGTGGGGGGAAATACTAGAATATTCAAGATTTGTGAGACACTATCGAAGTATCAAACACATTGGTAATTAGGACCAGAAAGAGAAGAGAATGAGACTGAAGAAATATTTAAAGAGAGACTAGTTAAAAACATTCCAAAATTAATGTAAGACATCTAATCATAAATCCCAGAGAATCAGAGAAAACAGATAAATACTGATAAAATACATATAGATACAGTATATATACACACACATACATTGCCACCATCACTTAGCACATATAAACTCGGGACTGAATTCCCTAAGCCTTGACATTGCCACTCCTTAAAAACCAAACACCTCTGTCAACACGATCACCAGGTCATCAAGTGGACTATACATGATTGTTCACAATGCTCACTTCTGTACATAAGTCTCTGTAAGTCACTGGTCAAACCCAGGTCACAAGCCTATTTCCCAGCTACAAGAGAGACTGGGGATACAAGTTTACTGGGGAAGTGGGACCTTTAACGTATGAAATCATCAATTTAAAAAAAAAAACAACTGGGCAACTCAAAATGGCAAAAGTCTACTACAGTATGCTAAAAAAAAAAACCTTCCATAGTGAGGCATTGTGGCGGGCACCTGTAGTCTCAACTACTGGAGTGGCTGAGGCAAGAGATCACATGAGCCCAGGAGGTTGAGTTTTCTGTGAGCTAGGCTGATGAGTAAAAAATAAATAAATAAATAAATAAATAAATAAATAAATAAAAACAAAATCCTCCATCTAAATAACTGGCTATTACATGATTGATGATTCTTTGGTAAAGTCATTGTATCCCCAAAGGGCATTTATGTAGGGCAAATATTTTACCTCAATGTGGAGGGCAAGTCACATGATAAATAAGCAACACCTTTAGAGAATATTAGTTCTGCTTAATGGTAAGTACAGGCATACTTCCTTTCATTGCACTTCACTTTTATTGTGTCGTTTAAAATTGTAGGTATGTGGTAACCCTGCATTGAGCAAGTCCATTAGCACCATTCTTCCAACAGCACATGCTCAATTTGCATCCCTGTGACACATTTTGGTTAATTCTCACAAAATTCCAAACTTTTTCATTATTATATTTGTTATGATGATCTGTGATCAGTGATCTTAATGTTTCATTGTAATTGTTTGGGGGCACCATGAACTGTACCCACTGGCCATTCCCTGACTCTCCCTCTCCTCAGGCCTCCCTATTCCCTGAGACACAATATTAAAATGAGGCCAATTAATAACCCTGCAATGGCCATTAAAAGTGACATATCATTCACTTTAAATCAAAAGCTAGAAATGATAAAGTGTAGTGAGGAAGGCATGACAAAAGATGAGATAAATGAAAAGGTAGGCCTCTTAGGCCAATTGGGCCAAGTCATGAATGCAAAGGAAAAGTTCTTAAAGAAAATGAAAAGCAGGCGTGGCACCCGTAGCACAGTGGTTATGGCACCAGCCACATGCACTGAGGCTGGCGGGTTCAAACCCAGCTTGGGCCAGCTAAACAACAATGACAACTGCAACCAAAAAATAGCCGGGCATTGTGGCAGGTGCCTGTAGTCCTAGTTACTTGGGAAGCTGAGGCAGGAGAATTGCTTAAGCCCAAGAGTTTGAGGTTGCTGTGAGCTGTGACACCACGACACTCTACTGAGGGCAACATACTAAGACTGTCTCAAAAAGAAAATACATTTCATAAGGCTACAGTTGTCACAGATAGGGATTCCTCTGTGGATCCGAGCAAAGTAAATTGAAAACTTTCTGGAAAGAATTTATCATTTTAGATGCCGTTAAGAATATTCATGATTTATAAGAGGAGGTCAAAATGTCAACATTAACAGGAGTAGGGAAGAAATGAATTCTAACCTGAATGAATGACTTTGAGGTTTAAGACTTCAGTGGAAGTAGTCACTGCAGATGCGGTGGAAATAGCAAGAAAACTAGAATTAGAAGTGGTACCTTGAAGATGTGACTGAATTACTACAATCTCATGATCAAACTTTTTTTTTTTCCCTGAGACAGTCTCACTCTATCGCCCTTGGTAGAGTGCTGTAACTTCACAGCTCACAGCAACCTCCAGCTCTTGGGCTTAGGCAATTCTCTTGCCTCAGCCTCCTGACTAGCTGGGACTATAGGTGCCCACCACAATGCCCAGCTATTTTTGTTGTTGTTGTTGTTTGGCAGGGGCCAGGTTCGAACTTGATACCCTCGGTATATGGGGGCAGCACCCTACCCACTGCATCACAAGCGCTGTCCTCATGATCAAATTTGAACAGATGAGAAGATGCTTCTTATGGATGAGCAAAGAAGTAGTTTCTAGAGATAGAATCTACATGGTCAAAATGACAACAAAGTATTTAGAATATTGTATGAATCTAGTTGATAAAGCAGTGGCAGAGTTGGAGAAGATTGACTTAAAGTTTAAAAGAAGTTCTGATGTGGATAAAATGCTATCAAGCAGCATTGCATGCTAAAGAGAAATTTTTCACGAAAGAAAAGTGTCAAGTAGCTCGTAACCCATAGCACAGTGTTTACTACGGCACCAGCCACATACACTGAGGCTGAAGAGTTCGAACCCAGCCCGGGCCAGCTAAACAATAACAACTGCAACAAGAAAAATGGCCAGGCATTGTGGCCGGCACCTACAGTCCCAGCTACTCAGGAGGCTGAGGCAAGAGAATCACTTAAGCCCAGGAGTTGAAGATTGCTATGAGCTGTGATGCTACACCACTCTACTGAGGGCGACATAGTGAGACTCTGTCTCAAAAAAAAAAAAAAAAAAAAGAAAAGAAAAGAAAAGTGTCAATGTGGCAAACTTCATTCTTGTCTTATTTTAAGTAACTGCTACAGCCACCTCCATCTTCAGCAACCACCACTCTGACCAGTCAGTACCCATCCACATCTAGACAAGACCCTCTACCAGCAAGAAGATACAATTTGATGAAAACTCAGATAATTCCTAGCATTTTTTAGCAATAAAGTACTTTTCTATTAAGGTATGCACTCTTCTTTTAGACAAAATGCTATTGCACACTTAATAGACTACAGTATAAGCACAACTTTTATATGCATTGGATAACCAAAACATTTGTGTGACTTGCTTTATTGCAAAGTTCACTGTACTGCAGTAGTCTGGAACTGATCCTGCACTATCTCTGGGGTATGTCCATAATATACAATGCAGATACACACAGAACACACACACACAAGTCTATAAGGAAGAAAGTCAGCATTTCAGTAAATTCATGCACTAAATCATAAAAAACCTCAAAGAGATGACACTCTGGTAGTTGTTAAGTTCGGCCTCCCCCTCATCTGCCATATTGTAAATGCTGGTAGAAAAGGTTCTGGAATCCCACAGGGACCCATCAGCAACTATTCATTTACCAGTATGGATCTAATTATAACACAGTTATGTCCTAAACAGTGACCAAACACAGGGACAGGCATGTCTCCAGGGTGAGTAGAGAGGAAGGTCCACTAGAGAGATACCTGATATAGAAGAGAAACAAGGAAGAAGATACTGGCATGAGAAGATGGGGGTAGGGGAAGGGCACCTCCAATAAGAGAAATATTTATCAAGCACTTCCCATGAAAGGGCACCTCTGATAAGAGAAACATTTATCAAGCACTTCCCATGTGTGAGGCAACATGCTACATGCTGAGGCTGTAACAATCAACACTACATGCAGCTTATAGTAGAAAACAGATACCACCTGCTTAGCCATTTTTCCTAAGGTCTGCCTCTATTTAAAACCCCTGGTTTTAGTATTTCCTTTGTATACTCTCAGGTAAAAGTCAGATTGGACAGAATAAAGGCCATAAAGAAAGAAAATCAAGATCTGAGAGCTTGGCACCCACGGCTCAGTGAGTAGGGCACAGACCACATACACCAAAGCTGGTGGGTTCGAGCTTGGCCTGGGCCTGCTAAACAACAATGACAAATGCAACCAAAAAATAGCCAGGCATTGTGGTAGGCACCTGTAGTGCCAGCTACTCGGGAGGCTGAGGCAAGAGAATCGCTTAAGCCCAAGAGTTTGAGGTTGCTGTGAGCTGTGACGCCACGGCACTCTACCAAGGGCAACATAGTGAGACTCTGTATATTAAAAAAAAAAAAAAAAAGATCTGGGATGTAGCTGGGATACAATCATCAAATCAAAGCATGTAATACATAAATCCATGTTACTTCTTGCCATTCTCCCAGCTTTATATGCCCATCCTTAGACCTGTGTCTTTGAATAAACACTCTGCACATAAACTTTTCCCCCCATCTAGCATTCTGGGCCTCCTTTAAGACTCTTCACAAGCACTAAGAAATCATTTCCTTTCCCAGTCACTTTAAGTCTATGTCGAGTGTACCTCTTCTGACATAGAGTACCAAAACCTGTATTTCCATCTGAACATGTATATCACCTGCGTGGTATTTCAGTCGTCGTTTCTCTGCCTCTTCTGCTGGTTTACAAGCTCTATAAGGGCAGAAAACCATAGCTTGTCTTTGCATCCCTATCACTTACCATATGATGACCAATAACTTTTCAGTTGCCTGAACAAGAACAGATAATGAGATACCCAAACTATTACCCTAGCATAAAGTCAGCCAAAGACAGACCAGTAAGAACTTCCTTTACCAACCCTGCACTCAAAAACGCAACTCTAAACCAAGGACAATAGCTCTAGATGTTAGAGAAACTACTAGCACATCAATTTCAAACACTAAAATCTAAAATGAGGCAAATCTTTCAAAACAAATGTCCTGGGCTGGATAGAAAGTGAAAAAAGTAATGGCCCAAGCCAACTTCAAACTCAAGTTACAAAAAAATGGGGAAAAAAATGATTAAAGCAACACAGACAGAATACAGAGTAGGTATAGAATGGTTCAGAAAAGCCCAAGAAGTCATGGCAAAAGCAAGCTAAGTTAAGGCTGCATCAAAATGTAGATTCCAAAGAATCTGGGCTAGGCATGGTGGCTCACGCCTGTAATCCTACCTCGGTGGGAGGCCAAGGCAGGTGGACTGCCCTGAGCTCAGAGGTTAGAGACCAGCCTGAGCCAGAGTAAGACCCCATCTGTACAAAAAAAAAAAAAAAAAGCCAGGCATCATGGCAGGCACATTTAGTCCTAGCTACTTGGGAGGCTGAGGCAAGAGAATCACTTAAGCCCAGAGTTGGAGGTTGCTGTGAGCTATAGGGCCAAAGCACTCTACCAAGGGCCACAAAGTAAGACTCTGTCTCAATAAAAAATAAATAAATAAAAATTTTAAAGAAAGAAAAAAAGCAAAGTAAGAATCTGGGTGCTGTGGCTATTTTTGGAGGGAAAAAATGAGCATCCGCTTTCTATACAGGCATCAACCTCACACCAAGGAAGACCTAAATGAATGCTCATTCAATTATCAAGGCAAGCAAAACTGTAGCATGGCTAAAGATTTCCCCCAAAACCCAGCATATAAAGATGCTTACTACAGAAGAAACACATCAGGATATACAAAATAACACCTTTACAACAGCACTTTCACATACATAAAAAGTTTGACAGGGACCAGTTTAATATAAAAGAAAAGGCCACAGAATGGGAACCAGATTTAAATAAGGTATTTTTGCTCCTATACAATATTAATGAACTCTCTGAAAACACTGTAAGTACTCAAATGTTATTTCATAAAATATGAAATAGCATAAATGCTGAGAAATATTACATTAGACCTAAGACATTGTACCTAGAAAAAAAACAAAAGAATTAAGCAATTTTAATGTTGATATTTAATGAAACATTTTGTTTAGAACATTAAATGTCTCCCAAAGGTTAAAGGTGCATGTGGGGTGAGGGGCTAGCAAAGAATTTTAAGTTTAAATATGGAAGAGAGCTAAAAATGTTAGGAAAAATATTTTAATTTGGTTATAAATATAAATGAAGTTCCTATCTAAGGTTAACAGAATGGTGAAAGATAAAGGAAAAGGAGGCTTTAGAAAATTAAAGGCAGTACTTATAAAAACAATGACAAGAACATCACAGATGACAATCAAGGGAGCAGTTGCAAAAATGTTAATGAGATAATAGAAGAATAAGAGATATGACCTTCTGGGTAGTAAATTATCAAGGTTCCATTAGCTAAAACTCTTGTTTTTTGTAGCATTTCGTTCCGTGCTTAAAATCTTCAACAGTTTCCCGGGAGACTTAAAACAAGTCCAAAAACCCAGCAGATGGCCTACTAAGCCTTTTCAAGATCTCCCCTTCCCCCCTTCCACTTCATTGCCTGATTCTCTACTTTTCAGCCATTTTGGATTTCTTTCAGTTCTGTTTTTCAAAAGCTTCTCCCTGTCTCTCTCTCACCCTACCTCAGGGCATTTGCACCTTAAGACTAGAAAACTTCCCCAACTTGAGCAGGTCCTTCTCACCTTTCAGGTATCACTAAAATGTTACTTCCTCAGGGTGACCATCCTACCTCCTCACAAACAACAGATTCTCCACCCTCCTCTGTTACATACACCCAGACTTTTTCCAATAAAAATGACGTCTGCCTCCCCTTCCATGTCCTCCATCTCTGCCACCCCAAGACAGCAAGACCATCCCCTCCTCTTCCTCCTCACATTACTCAGCATGAAGACGACAAGGATGAAGACCATTATGATCCACTTAACAAACAGTAAGTATATTTTCTTTCTATAATTTGAATAACATTTTCACTGATTCACTTTATTATAAGAATAAAGTATATAATACATATAACATACAAAATATATGTTAATTATTTATATTATTGGTAAGGCATCAAGTCAACAGTAGGCTATTAGTAGTTAAATTTTGGGGGAGTCCAAAATTATACTTACAAAGACTACTTTCAGGAATCACTTCTATAGTTCATTATCAGAGAAGTTTCTCTGAACGTGTAGAACACACAAAAAAATTTTTTTACAATTACACTCAGATTTTTAACTGTGGGGGGTGGGGAGGGCAGTCTGCCCCTGAGTTATTCAAGGTTCCATTTTACCCACAACATGCTCTGTAGTTTTCCTCTGCCTCCATCTCAAGACTAAACTCTTTAAGGATAGGGCCAGTTCCATTTTATTTATCACTCAAATGAAGCCTCTAACACAGTCAGGCACACAGTAAACACACTAAGTATTTGCTAAAAGAACCAAGTGAAGAACAGATCCTCAAGATGTAATACAAATAAACTGAGAAATAACTGATGAAGTATAAAACACCGATTTGCACAAAATTAGCCAACTATTTTCAATAAGTACAATTAAGATCAAACTTTCTCTTTTCTCTTGCACTGCTAAACGTGAATTTAGTAATAATATTAGTAATAAAGATTACTGGCAATTAAAGTCAATATGCCCCATAAGAGGCTCACAAACCTGGGCATGGTGTGTGTCTAGGTGTGTGGATAAATTCTACGATATGTCATGTCTTAACCAGCTCTGGTAAACTCTGAAGGATTCTACTCAACAGGAAACTAGTTTCTACAATTGGCTGATGTCAGGGGAATGGGGCAAATCCAAGTTAGTAATCTGTTCTTCAACTATTAGCACCAATGTGTGTGTTTAATCGGATTATAATATAATCAAGAATATAATCTTTGAAAATAATACAAAATCTAAAACAAGGATCTAAAATTACAACTTACCTAATTTAAGGCAATCATAAAAAAAATGTATTTATCCATTGTTTGTTAATTTCCAGAAACTAAAGTTGTTTTTTACTATCAGAATCACTATCTCCTAAGTCAAAGAAGTTTCACTGTCAGAAAGCACTTTGAGATTATGAAGGACACAAAATAAAAGAATCATATGGCATAGCTGTTATGCACTCAAAACAAAAAGCCCAATTCAAGCCAGTTATAATTAAATTGATAGTAAACTATTAATATCAGAGCAGTGCTTATATGTCTAACCTATTTGTTATTAAAAATCCAGAAATAACCTACCACACAAGGAGTTACTGATTTACCTGCCTGACACTTGTAAGGGTCACTTTCCACAGAGAAATGTCCATGTAAAAGCAATGAAAGTAAGATATAGTAACACCTTACTTCCAACCAAATCATTCTGTTCCTTTATTATGTGTACCCAAAAAATAACATCCTAAGTGACCCTACAGCAGTGCCCATCTACACAAGCAATATACTGAACAAAGGAGAAAATTTGCACACGTGGCTGAGATCAGCCTGTGCTGTACAACTGGATCAAATTCTATGTTCCAGCTGAGCTTTACTCCCAGCCCACCCTAGAAGGTAACTAAACTAAGAAGAAAATGATGCAGGCAGCAAAAAGCAGCTATGGTACCTTGTAAGACAAGCCGTTTCCAAGTAGGTAATGTGATTAAATACCTGCATTTTATGAAACCTGCTCTATGACATGCGCAGTAGACATGGATCTATCAAAGGGGATTAGAGCCCAAACAATAAAATGCACAATGTTGTTACCTTAAAATCCAGAAAACCAATTATTTTGCCCATGGTCTTATATCTAATTTTTTTCTTACACAATAATTACTTTTACCTTGATTTCTTTTCCCTGCATTTCCAACATATCCCCAAGAATGCTACATTTTATTTGCTGTTTTAAAAAAAGATCAAACAAAAATAAAATCAAAACCACAAACACAAGGTAATTTATACCATTTGTAGTACAGTCCTTTATGTTCTGTTATGTATTATGTTTAGGGGAAAACTTGTGAAAATACAAAAAGTACCAAGAAATGATAATATGTGTAAGAAGATTTTTTAAAGACATCTTTTAAGAGCTACACAATTTCGCTTATCAGTGTCTGATGATAAAGGGACCCAGGTGAAGTAACTATAGTTTTAAAAACTCACAATGGCAAGATGGAAATATTCTAAAATTGGATTGTTATGATAGTTATACAACTCCATAAATTTACTAAAAAAAAATCATTGAATGCTACACATAAAAAGGGTGAATTTTATGGTATGTAAAACACCTCATTAAAGCTATTTAAATAAATGCATACTGAAAAACTGTACATTGTAATAAAATCCACAAAACTCCTTACATATAGCCGCCACCTGTGTAGAACAACTACTTTGGCCAAGATGATTTCTGGCCCTGAGGCCCTACTATATTCATCACTACTTTCTACCTTTGATAAGTGACAAAAGTGACTTTCATCAATTACAGAAAAAACTGTTAAGTCCCTTTCCTCCCTAACATGAACCTCTAAAAAGTGTTCTTTTAGGCTAAATAACTATTTAGCTCTCTTAATGATGGGTCTTGTTTAAAGAAAAACAGAAAATTGGGGGGGGAGACAAGATGGCGGACTGAAGCCAGCTTTTCACAGAGGCTCCCGTCCAGAAGGAGAGTTAAAGGATGGAAATTTAGTAAGTAACCTGGAGGATTCGAGCTATACCAGGAGAGAAGGTTGGAGATCGCACA
>CAUYPK010034553.1:0-39107 GCA_963574355.1 Loris lydekkerianus
TTATAAATAAAAGTAAAAGATAATTTCAAAAAAACAGATCTCTATATTTTTTAGTAAACAGGACCTCTATTTTTTAATAAAACCTCTCTATAAGGCTTTGTATTTACATTCAGTACTGAGCAGCTTAATGAAGCATGATCACGCGTCTTCTATCTCGCGAGAAAGAAACTCTACAAAGGCTTCAGAATGGAAAGATGAAAATGGGACATTACTGAACAAAAGACCACTTTAGGTTCGAAACAATATAGGTTAGGATGGCGTTCAATGAAGGGGTGAAATATTGTGAGCAAGTTCAGATAATAAACGTTCTAACCCCTTTGGGGATAATTCTAATAGGAAATTATTTAAAATACAAAAGAATTTAATGGTGTCTTACTGGCCTGATAGATCACTAAAATAATCTAGAAGCAGAGTTTTAATTATAAACGAGGTGCCTTATTGAAATATTAATCCTTAAGATTTTAATGTCATGCTTATCTAATTATATCACAAACCATTCATTCACCCTTCTAACAAGTTGAAGTTTCTATTCCCTTATTTTACACATTAATGTTTAGAAGAATATATATTCAAAGAAACAGTCTGATAATCTACAGCATCATTTGTCAGAAGCCATCAGCTAACATGTTCCTATTTCCTGGAAAGCAGTCTTCAAATTACTGGCTTGTATGAAAAGGAAATGGTGTGTTGGTGTTATTGCGTGTATCTTATCCACCAAATGACCTATCAATTGCTTGTCAGATGATACAATCACCTTTAAAACTGCACTAAGATATTGGTCATTATCATATTTATAATAATATGGGTGTCAGCATTTTAAATTTAATGGGGAAATAGATCCAATATAAATAATAATTGCTTAAAAGTTATAAAATGTATCAATATAATGTGTAAATTAATAGAGCTCACCACTCCACATTGCATGCTAACAAAATACTTTGGACACTAGTAAAAAATATTCAAAACTGAAAAATAAACTACCAAAAATACTATGCGCATTTGGCTTCTTTTCCACCCCAAATCAACTCTTTGTGGTCTGCCACAGGATCATGATGACCATAATGATTATCTTATTTGGGAAAGTTATTAATAAAATAATGACTCCTTAATTAAAATACTCTCATGAATAACATATAAAACAATTCTGATGAAGCTTTATAATTAAATCAAACTGAAAATGCATTCTGTCATTTTATTAAAGACAGCCACAAAGCTTTTTAAAAGTGCTTGTTTATAGACTACTTTGAAAGAAAAAAAATTTTCTGTGTTGCTCTAATTGTTGACAAAAAGCCAAGCATCATTTTAAATTTGTAACTATAACAAAATATTAAATGATTCATAAATTGCAATGGAAAAACAGAAAAGTTGAAGTGAAATGATGGCTTGAAAACATCACCTCAAAAGGGTATAAAATGGTATAACACTAACTTTAATTTTAAATGGTAATTTATCTTGAAATTTTTTTTTAATTTTAATTTTAATTTTTTTATTATAAATCATAGCTGTGTACATTAATATGATCATGGGGCACCATACACTTGGTTCATAGACCGTTTGACACATTTTCATCATACTGGTTAATATAGCCTTCCTGGCATTTTCCCAGTTATTTTGCTAAGACATTTACATTCCACATTTGCCAAGTTTTACATATACCCTTGTAAGATACACCGCAGGTGTAATCCCATCAATCCCCCTCTCTCTACCCCCTGCCCCCTCCCTCCCCACCCTTTTCCCCTTCCCCCTATTCTTAGGTTGTAACTGGGTAATAGCTTTCATGTGAACGTCCTAAATTAGTTTCATAGTAGGGATGAGTACATTGGGTACTTTTTCGTCCATTCTGTCTGGCTATTTTATGAAGTACTTTTTCATAATGGGTGGGAAACAACATTATCTTGGAATTTTTGTTGTTTCCCACCCATTAAGAAAAAGTACTTCATAAAATAGCCAGACAGGGCTTGCATCGTAGATATACTGACTCAGTAATTCACTTTTAAAAAATGTGTTAATACTTGGCAAAATAATTCATAATAAGATGGCTTAAAATAAATAAGGTGTCAAGTTCAGTACTTCTTGAGATTTTTTTGAGGCTGCCGCTTATGAGAAGCACCCTACCAAGTAGCCATAAGGCTTGGATGTGATGAACTTCGGCCTTTGGAATTCAACAGACCAATTTGAGATATAAACTCTGTCACCGATTAGCCACATATTGTACTTAATCTATTAGAACCTCAGTCTTTTAATCTGAAAAATGGGACTAATAAATTCTGACCCTGAAGAACACTATGAAGACAACCTGAGACAAATTCAGCATATGGTAGGCAGTTATTATAATAAGGGCTGACTGTGTAGTTAATATAAAATCACAGAATGACTCTTCAGACGCAGTGAGGCCCTCTCACTGCTGGCTTCAGATCTTCAACCTGATATTCTTCAAAGTCCAAAGTGGATGTAAGATGCTCTTATAGAGACTTTCCTGAGAAAAGGATGTGATTTATGACGGAGAAGGATTTTTTTGTTTTGGGCTTGTTTTGGTTTGTCCTATTTTTTGTTTCTGATTTGAAATCCTGGAAATTTGCAAGCTGTTTTGAACCAGCACATAGTAGGGTTTAAAAACTGTACATTTTAGGTGCTATATTAAATGGGGCCAAGGTAAATGTCATGATTATTATTTTGTATTAAAAATTCGTTTTGGCAAACAACAACTATAATATCAAAAGCTTTTTCTGTCCCTTTCGTTCAGTAGATGTGAATATGAGTGAACAATAATCACTGCTTAGATTCAAATCCTACCTTTCCACAACCATAATAAATTTACTTAACTTTTGAGGACCAAGTGAGAAAATACTTAGAAATATATCTAGTGACTTGATAAATGCCATTTAATATGACATACTATTATTATTAATGATAAAAATATGTTTCTGGTTCCCTTCCCTGGTAAGGAAGTGTAGAGATCCCCTTTCATAAAGCAAGAGCTTAAAGGTGATAAACTGTTCTCAATTAACCAAAGAATTTAGATAAGTAAGGATTAGAAAAATGAGGTCCAATCATCTCAACATCATTAGTTGGTGCAAATTCTTTTATAACCTAAATTATTACTATGACCTACAAGTTTCAGTGCTCAAGACCAAAAGCAAAAGTGGTTTCTATCAGCAGAAGGAAGCCAAAATGATTTCCCAAACATTTTTAAAGATTCATCATCCTTAAAATAAACATGTCAATGGAACAGAGTTTTGAGCTCCTGGGTCTAAAGAAAAATGTTTATTGCTATTAAGTAATTAATTCCACTGTTATCATAAAATTAGTCATTCACCAAAAACAAAGCTCTGCTTCATCCCTGCGGTCTGAGACATTAATATATTTAGTCAAAATGTTTTAGAGTTATTACTTTTTAATTACACATGATCTTTGTCATTTGGATTAGAAAACGGCACTTTGGAGCATTAAGTCAGAAGTAGGCAGTGGAGGATACGACTGCAAAGACAGGAGAATCTGTGCCATAAAGAGCTTCGTGGGATTTGCTGAGGGTTTTGAAATTTACTACTTAAGTGATGGGGATCTAGCAGTTTTAAGCCTAGGAGAGAAACAGTCCTATTTCACTTCAGGCAGATCACTAAAGCAGCAAGGCAGAGTCTTTTTTTGACATTAATAACAGCCTCAACTTAAGATATACAACTGACCCTTCACACAGATTTGATTGAGGTTTGCACTGCATGGATCTTTTTCAGCCAAACTTTGATGGAAAATACAGTATTTGAAACCCAAATAAATGGAGGGACTTTCCTATTTCCCCCAGGTTTCGCTGGGGCCACTTCATGACTTGAGTATGTGCAGATTTGGGTGTCTGTGGGGCGATGGGGAACAAATCCCCACTTATTCTGAGGGAAGATCATAATTCAGATTGACATAAATAGCATGCCTACTTTAATATTACTCCCTTTCATAATGTAAGATCAGATGAATTCTTTGAAAATATGAATCAATTGCAAATAAGATCTGGGTTAGAATTTTTTCTACCATTTGATGACTAATTGGTATAACAAAATAACGTTGAGTAAGTGAGGCAAACAAGAGATATTTTTATTTGAGTAACAGGGGAATTTATCGATTAACAACATTATCCACCCTAATCTCACTTCGAAGCCAAAGATCAAATTAACATCTTCTTTGGCATAAATGAAGACAATGGATATCTTTTTCCAGGGATATTTGTTTAAACTCTTTGAGGAGTGGATAGTTTATACCAGAAATTATTAATGGGATAATGGGATTATTATGATAACCCTCCCCCATCTCCCTTTATTTTTGAGATCTGTAAGCCCTGAGAAGGAAAAAGCAATGTATGTCTGGCACATAGGGGTGAAATGAATGAACACAAGAAAGAACTGTCATGTGAGATAATGAATATCAAATTGCTCTTAAACCTACACACATAATACATATGTTGTTGTGTTGTTTTTGTTTCACTATTTTATAATCTCTAACTTCTTTTTTTTTTTTTTTTTTTGAGACAGAGTCGTAAGCTATCGCCCCAGTAGAGTGCTGCGGCGTCACAACTCACAGCAACCTCAAACTCTTGGGCTTAAGCAATTCTCTTGCTTCAGGCTCCCAAGTAGCTGGGACTACAGGCGCCCCTCACAATGCCCGGCTATTTTTTGGTTGTAGTTGTCACTGTTGTTTGGCAGGCCTGGGCTGGGATCAAACCCGCCAGCTCTGGTGTATGTGGCTGGCGCCCTAACTGCTTGAGATACAGGTGCCGAGCCTCTAACTTCTTTTAAATAGCCAGTTATTAGTATGCTTTGAAATGAAAATACTTTACCTTCAACTAAATAAAAAGCTACCCTCCCCAAAGATGCACGTAAGTATTTTTATGCAAATGCCTAAGGAATAAATAAGCATCCTTAAAACACTAAATCTGCTAATCATTCTGTGTATCTTTCTTGTTTAAAACACAAAATGCTCATACTGAAATGGAGCCACAATTTCCTTATCTGGCATGGAAATTTAAGGCTTTAATTTGAACAAAGAAGCTGAATTTAGCATTGGATATCTACCATAAAATATTGAAGACTACACTGAAACAATCTGTAATTAGTATTCATTAGAGTCTCTCCTTAAATAGAAGGATATTGGACGTCCTACATATCTGTGATTATTTTTCATAGCTGATCTCAATTTTTCTTCCTGTTCCACCCACCTACACATTTGAATCTGCAACCAGAGTTTATGGTTTAATATACGCTCTGCCTGTTATGCCTATAAGTTCTGTCTAAATACCTTCCGTATCTCAACAGACATCATCCATGGCCCTCATTAACAGTGCCTGACTTTGTATCTATTCTCATCAGAAACTCTCCTCTCACTTTTCTCGTGGCTAGATTTGGAGAACTCCAGGAAAATGGCTTAATAGCACTTTCTCTTCTTCTCTTTTTATCTCTTCATGTTCCTTTTATCCCAACCAGGATAACCAGGATAATGTTTCTTGAGATACGTATTTATTTTCTTAATTCCTTCCCATGCCAACAAAAGCATAAGTCATGCACAAGAAACAGAAAATGTTAACAAAAAGCTACCTAAGAAAAGATGTATCTTAAGTAGAAGAGTTTCTAATTTACTTTTTAATTGACAGATAACATTCTATGTATTTAACATGTACAACATATTATTTTAAAGTGTGTGGATGTGTGGATGTGTGTGTGTGGTGGGATCATGTCCTACAGCTTCACCTATTTTGTTGCAAATGACAGGATTGCCTTCTTTCCTATGGCTGAACAGCATTCCCAGACACATCCCACACCTCCCTGATCCAATCATTCACTGTCAGGTAGGCGATTGATGTAAAGCAGGGAACCGGTGAATTAACAAAGGCAGCTATCAACCAGATGGTCTGGGATAGCCTAATGTACAAATGTGCCATAAATGTCATTCCAAGAGGTAGAACACTAAACAAGAAAGCAAAAAAATCGGCCACCCAACCAAACCAGAAAGACCTCTGATATCTTAGCAATATGAGTACATTCCAAATGTCCAAGGAAAAATCATTGCTGTATAATTTAGCAACTACTTCAAGGGGCTCCTATAAGAACGAACATTACCTAAGAAGTCGTACAATAAAATTAGAGTTTCTAATCCAGCATTCTTTTGATCACCGGCACATTATTTTTAGGCCTTAAGAAACAGCCTGGCTTTTCATAGTAACTTCATTACTCCTGCTGCTACCGCTGCTTCCTCTCCACCTTCTTCCTATGCTTAATTATCATCCTCGTACAATATAGATGTGTGTTGATATTAGCATTTAAGTGTAAAGAACTCACGAGTACAACATATGTTTTACTGAAGGCGCTCTGTAATTAATAATATTCTAAACATCATGATCATCAGTTGGTATGGCTTTACAAATTAACTACATGATTACACTGAGCTTGAAACTTAATATGTTTCAACAAGTATATAAAAACAAATACAAATAACCCAGGAATTGTGCTCAGGCTACTCCAATTCAGCGCCTAAACGTGTTAATATTATCTCCTATAATTTCCTGAATTGAAAATTAATCAGACAATATCTTCTCTCTACATTCTTCCACTCAAAATGACAGGACAAGCATGTTTAAACCTCCTCTATGAATTTTAATAGGCGATTAGCATTGGAAAACATACAAAGCATTAAGAGGAAGGTAACTACGATTGGATAGAGATTAGTTATTGTTGTCTTCCAAAAAGGCATTTATGTAATTTTCCTTCTAGAAGTTAGCCATCATTTAAAGGAATGTTCTCTTCTGGAGACTGCCCAGCACTCACATGGCCTGAATATTAGCAAGTCTTATTTCCCTAAGATGGAAATTGCAGCAGAGGGAAGATGACCGAAAAAAGCAAACATTTCAAGATAAGTTTGGTTTCTACCATCTGACGTTAGGATATAGTTTTCATTAGGGTGTAAATGTATTACAATGAAATGGTCTGGTATCTGTTTCCATGTTTCATCATTCTCCCGGTCTATCACATGTTAAACTTAAAAGCACTTTTAAGCAAATGAAAATAAGTACTAGTTGCTGATTAGAAGATTCAGTTCCCATATGTTGCAGCTTGCTTTATTCATTTCGGAGGTGGTATTCAAAGCTATTACTTAATATGTATTAAACTTTTTCCTTTGATAACCTAGGAACATTTATGAGCTATCATTTCCTGATGTATCAATTTAGAAATAATATTAGAATCTGAATTTGGAATACAAGGCACCCTAATAGTGAGGGAAGGGCCTTGAACTGATAGAGGGCTGGTGTAGACACAAAAAAGAGGTTCTTTACATGCTTTAAAAGTAAAGTATATACACAACCAAAATACATCTTTGAGGCTTTATTTAATATCCAATCAAAACAAAAACTCAGGCGCAGCACCTACAGCTCAGCAGGTTGAACTCCAGCCACATACACGGGAGCTGGCGGGTTCAAATCTAGCCTGGGCCTGCTAAACAATGACAACTACAACCAAAAAATAGCCGGGCGTTATGGTGGGTGCCTGTAGTGCCAGCTACTTGGGAAGCTGAGGCAAAAGAATCACTTAAACCTAAGAGTTGGAGTTTGCTGTGAGCTGTGACGCCAGGGCATTCAACCCATGGTGACAGCTTAAGACTCTGTCTCAGGAAAAAAGAAAAAAAAAAGAAAAAACATTTTTTTTTTTTTTTTTTTTGAGACAAGAGTCTTACTCTTGGGTTAAGTGCCATGGGATTGTCAAAGCTCACAGCAACCTTAGACATTTGAGCTCAAGGGATCCTCTTGCCTCAGCCTCCTGAGCAGCTGGGACTTTAGGCATGCGCCACAATGCCCGGTTAAGAAATCCTTCTCTTGGATGCTTTAACAGTTTGTAATTACGTTGTATCATATGAATAATTTTCCATCAAACGTTTTACTGAATACCTATTTGCTAGGAGTTTTATTTAACAATGAGGCAAAAGAAGTGGTTGTCAGCTGGGAGGAATTTTCCTCTTCGGGAACATCTGACAATGTCTGCAGACAGTTCTGACCGTGGCAACCGAGAGAGAAGTGCTGCTGGCATCTAGTGAGGGGAGGCAGGGATGCTGCTGAGTGTCCCGCAAAGCACAGGGCAGCCCGGCACATCAAAGGAGGGTCGACGACATTTATTAAAGGGGCATAAAATAGGAGAGAGGTTATCTTTTAAAGAGGTGATGGTACTAATCCTACTTAGAAGAGACAGATCCTTGAATTAAGACATGATTAGAATGATTAGGAAGTTTGATGGAGAGGGAGACGGAGAAAGACCACGGATCAGAAACAGCAATTGAGAAGCTGTGAGTAAAGAAAGGAGGAAAGATGAGAAATCTAGGGCAATTCTTGGGTCTCCTTCGGCAGTCTAGCTGCAACCTCAATACCTTGAGATGGAGAATGCAGAAGGGAAATAGAACTGTATGGAAAGTCAGTTTGGGTGTGGAAATAATGAGTTGAAGGACACTGAGTAATATTTAAATGGAGCCAATTGCTAAGAATATAATTATATATATATATATATATATATATATATGAATGTAAAAATCAGCAGAGCCCTTGAAGTTTTACACTTTCAATATTATTATTTAATAAAACAAGCAGCTCTCAGATGCCCCTCTCACAACGTGACCGAGATATCTGAAGCTGGCTGACTGTGAATTTCCCCCATAATGGTGAATTTCTTTCCTAGGACAATGATGCAATTCATGGCAGTAATACTTATTTCCCCCTCAATGTTAGTCTCCACTGAAATCTCCACTTATTCCCTGTCTTTTTATATGAATGTGCAGCGGGAACCTGGATTGACAGGAGAGACACCTCACTAGAAACCACACTGGTATATTTGGCAAAGCTTTCTATTACTTGGCTCCTCTCCTGCTATGTGAAGGAAATGTCATTTTACTATAATTCTAATGCAATTTAGGATTCGCTATGAATTTTCAGGTAGGCTTAATTAATCAAAGTCTTAATTTAAATTGAATTACTTAGTAAAAACACATGCATTAGAAACACATTTATAAAATTTACACATGGCTACGTATATAACTTATTTATCTATAAAACAAATAGCATCTCCCTGCTATCGATTTCAAGTAGGATCTAGACACTTGAATTCAGTGCACAGGAAGGAAACATGATATCTGTGCATTCCACAATCAGCTAACCTTTAGCAAATACATTAATTTTTTACAAGAAAAAAGGCAATATTCAGAATTCCAAACCTCAAAAGGCATTAATGTTTCCTGAACCAACTCAGTTATTGTTAGCACTTATCTGCTAACAATTAGAAATCAATTTTTAAGTGAACTTGGGAGATGGTTTTGGAAGATAATTAAACAAGATAATTAACTACAATGGTGAGAAAACAGCTTTCGAATTTGTTCTTAACAAACAATACCAGATATTTTCCCTACTACATACATGCATTGAAAAGTACAAACTCTGAACATTTACATTTAAAACCAAGAAAGGGGGAAAAAAATCAACAGGTGAAACTCATTTGTGCAGGATAATTAATGACGAATGGGTAGCATTTCTTTCCCCCCAAAGACAAGATTCATGTGCCACTTAATTATTTCATTTACCCAATAAACTTTATCTGAAATTGAAGCAGCTCTTTTTCACCAGCTGCTAAACAAAAGCAATTTATGCAATTGGGTTTGCTTTGCATGAGTTGTTCTGGATGCAACGAGAGAGTAAGGAAATAACATATTTAAAGTATCACACCTCCTTCTAAATATCCTCTTTAAGTATTTGTGTTTCCTTGATGTAAGTGATAAGCACAATGACACTCTTGTGTTTTATTGCAATCATTACACTTGCACTGTTCCAGCATTACTTCTGATTAGTAAACTGAGATAACAATGTCTGGAGGAAGATAAATAAGGCAGGACTAATTTCCTAGATTCTCTGGCCAGAGGATGAGGAGAATGGCAGGAAAGAATCAAAGTCCCTGCATCCACAGTCCCAGGGCACAATGGAGAGGAGCTGAAGGCGACTGTTCTGTGGGTTCCTGATAATCCATTGCTTTGGATTGCTTTGGAGTTAGGAATGCTGATTCAGGCCAACATGGAAATAGAATTAGGTTTTAAAGAAATAAACACAAAACACAACCACCGCCAAAATCTGATCTCCTCTGGACAAAGAATGGGGTCTAGACATGAATGCAGCTCTTCTATAATATAAGGTACTTTGCTGCATGGGGTTGACAGTTGGACTAAATGATGAGAGCTTTCTTCAGATGAGGCTGGCAGCGGACCCTCCCCAGCGCTGCATTTTATCTCAGGGCCCATTTGCCTGCAGCTGAGGTACTATTACCAGTGGAATGTGGATGTAATGTGGCCACGTGACAACAGTATATTTCTATTTCTAGAAGCATAGCAGAGAAAAATCCTCCAGTGTAATCACACTAGTGTATGTTTACTGTAGGAGGGAAAGGAATTTTTCATTTTGCTCCTGGAGCTGAACCACCAAAGTTGCAAGAAAAAAAAATAAGTCTTTGAATTAAGGGGGAAAAATCTGATGTTAAGAAACATTGGCTCTTATGCTTTCCTACTTTCAGGAAGCAAACAGTTTCAACAAATAATCTCCTTTTGCTTTATTTTACTTTCTCAGATACATGCATCTATTAAAGCAGTCCTCTTCCTCCAAGTACCAAAATGAAACATGCAGAACTATTGTAAAACAAGGTAAGATTTTAGCTTAAAATTTTATCCTCGACCGCTTGCTTGGACACCCACTCCATCCTGGGAATCAGAGGGCATTTGGCCAGATCTGTAGGAATTTATTAAACAGGCCATAATTTGCCAGAGAGAGGAACCAAGGTAGCCAGCTATTCAACGGCGGCTTTGTCACCCAGGTCCTCACGTGTAGGGAAGCATTCATCCTTGTAACTCAGGCACCCTGGAAAGACCATCCTCTGAGTCACAGGAATTTCCCCATACCAGTTACAAGCAATTTAACTGTGCCAGAGCCCTGCAAAATGTTCACGATATGAGTGTCCTGCTCTCTCAGACATAATGTTTTGCTATTTCTTCCATAAGGGCAAAGTCCCTAAATAAATCCAAACTGACTTTTATTTGAAAAGAGCAAGTGTAGTTGGTGTGTCCAGGAACTTAAGCCACAGGAACAATAAATTCTCCAGCCCTGTTCCATCTAAACAAAGGGGCCTACAAAGGCCTGTTGGTATTTACGAGTACTGCAGAGCCTTGAGTAAGCATTTTCACAGCAGCCCTGGAAGGTTCTAATGTGCGGCATTACTGCTCCAGAGCCAGCTTATTAAACCTTAATGGCGCTCTTTAAGTGCTTTACACCAGGCTGGCAAATAACTCACCCACCACGTGGCTTCTGGAAGCTGCCCCAACTCTGCATCCATTTTGCAGGTTACTACCCTTTGACTTGAAATTCCAAGAAGCTGGTTTCTTTCTTTAAATCAAGGCTGGCAAAACTAAGGTTGTGGCCCAAATCCCATCCAGCCGCTTCTTCTTTATTGCAAGTAGTTAAAGAATATTTTTTTTAATGGTTGCCAAAAATTCAAAAAAAAAAAAAAAGGCTATTTTGTGACACATGAAAACTATATATAACTGAAATTTCAGAATCCATAAATGAAGTTCACTGGAAAGCCACCACATCTTTCGTTTACTATGACTGTTTTTGCATGATAACAGCATTCCATTAACATATGGAAGGGCATTAATAACTGGAACAGCATTCCATTCCATATAAAAACAGGGTTTAATTTTGAGTAATTGTGATACAGAGCTATAGCCCAAAGCCTACTTTCTGGCTCTCTGGGAAAAAAAAAGTTTGTTGAACCCTGTTATCAGTGATTTTCAGCCTTTAATAGGTTCTAAAATGTGTTACTATCAACTTAAGGAAGGATTCCTTGTCGTCCACTTTGGTTCCTGGTGAAAACTAATTTCTTCCTAATAGTCAGCTCTGTGGCCCACTGAAGAAAGCAAGAGCGAGCTCTTGGTGGGGGGTGGGTTCAGTAAGGACAAAGGCTACGGAACAGTACCATTTAGAATGTGTGAGACTTACTTAGGTAACATGTAGCTAAGAAGTAATATCACTGATTTCTTTTCCACTAACCTATTAGAACTTATAGCTTGACGTGAGTGTTGTATCCTTCAAAGGAGTCACTTTGAAATTTGTCCCAAAGAATCTGTGTACCTTTCATGCTATATCCAGAACTTCTTTTGATTATCTTTTAAATAGTCTCAAAGATGCCAAATCTTGACCTATAAAACTTGCATTTGATTCATATTTGTAATCTCAAGTCCTTAAGAACTACAGTCAGTGAATAAAAGAGAAAAGTGCATTGCCTATGTGTTGAAGGGGAACTCAATATATACTCTGTGAAATGAATAGAACTGGTTCAATAAATGGTGAAGCCAGTGCAACTTAAAGGAACAAAAACTAGTTGAAGACACACATGTCCATATATTATCTGGGTCCCTAAGTATACATACTCCTGGTATTTTTGTTTCTTTTTGTTTATTTGAGACAGAGTCGCACCCTGTCCCCCTGGGTAAAGTGATGTGGCATCACCATAGCTCACAGCAATCTCAAACTCTTGAGCTCAAGTGATCCTCTTGCCTTGATTTTTCTATTTTTGGTAGAGATGGGGTCTTGCCATTGCTCCAGTTGGTCTCGAACTTGTGAGCTCAAGCAATCCACCCACCTTGGCCTCCCAGAGTGCTAGGATTATTGGCATGAGTCGCCGTGTCCAGCCTGTTTCTACATTTAGTTCTCAAATATTTCTGGCTTTCCGCTGTCTGCGTGGCTGTCTGCTTCTCCCCTCTTCTCACTGCCTCCCCCATCGATGAGCTTGCCTTGCTCTCCACATTCAAGGGGTCTCAGCTCCTCTTTGACCTCTGGCTGCTCACTCTAGACATCTTATTGCCAAATCTCCTCTCCATCTCTCTGACTGGTTCTAATCAATACACCCAAGAAGCTATAAAAAAATTACACAAGTGATAGTCCTGGACCCAAAGTGGCTTCTACATTCACAAACTTCTCTAAGACAAGTGGCCATAGGAATCCCAAATACGTAACAGTCAAAGCCTTACGCTGCCCCATCCAGGAGAGTTACAGATGTCCCATTCCAAACACTAAGGTAGCCTTCCTAGGGAAGATACAGAGGAGGTAGGAGTCCATGAAGCGGCACAGGAGGGAACTCCGTCTGGCTGAATTCCCTGGATTAAAATCCAAATGATACTTTTCTTAGGAGGACATAATACAGGGGTAAAGTAGAAATAGAAGAAGGAGGCAAAGAAGAGATCAGGAGAAACAGGAGTTTAAGAAAATGAAGAAATACGTTCTAAGAAATCAATAAAGAAAGGAATATGAGCCCTGTGAATGGTACCCTGTCCGGGGCAGAGGTGACCAGTTTACTGGATTCACTATGATACCACAGGAAGCGCAACTTAGGTTCTAGTTCTTTAGGATTCCTGGCTGAGTGGCGAGTGGCTGCGAAGGTTTCCTGTGTTTTCTTAAGTTCCCATTTCTCACAGTACCCTAGAGAGTTGTTTCTTTTTAACCAAAAAAGCTTCTGTGCACAGAAATGGAACTGATTTGTGTTCATTTCATAAGACGACTCTGACTTCAGGAGTATTCTAAAACTCCTTTGAGTAGCATCAGCGTCCATGCAGTGAGTGTCAATAATCACGGGTGACTTCAGGAAAGAATAACCTTCACTCAGAACCTTTGATAAGCTTTTTAAAAAAGAGTTTCATGATTTTATGGCCACTTCCACTGAATGTGTCAATTTGTGGAGCAAAATAAAAGCAAAAGGATTAATTTGCAATACTTGGAAGAGTGACAAGACAGCCTGAATTTCCATCTAGTTATCTGTACGGTGATTGTACATTATCACTAATATTTATTTTGTAGGAAAGGCTCAGTGTTTCCACTATGATCAAACAATAACAGCAATTTTTTTTAATATTTAAAAACAGTAACAACAGAACAATTTTGTAGAGTTCTAATATTTTGTAGTCTGTTATAAAAAGAAACCAAGAAATAACAAGTATCAATTTTTTCATGTATATGTTTATTAAATAAGCACTTACTGTATGCTAAGAATTGAAGACAAGTTGGATAAGATACCCACTCTGCATTGGTGAAATTCACTGTGAAGGAGAAAGAGACCTAGAGGAACAGGCTACCAAGTGGTTAGAAGAGTCTTCCTGGAGAACAAAGGGTGAGCCATTTCCTGCCTTGTCGAAACAGTGTCACCCTCCTGGTTTGATAATTAACCTCTTAACCAGAGAAGCAGGTCAGGACCTATCACTGGAGAGAAGACACTGGGATAGTAATCCTTTTCATTTTCAAAGAGTCTCTTTATTAAAACAGGAAATTCTTCTGGGAAGTTTTAATTGCTAATTACCACTACCAATTGATGAAAAAGAAAAAAAGGAATCGTTTCTTAAGAATTATTGTTCAGTCCAGCCCTGCATATGGTGTTGTAGGCATTTAGTTAGGCAAACTATTAACTGAAGGAAACATTCTGCCTGTGGATTATATGCCCGGGAAGGGAGAATCATGCATATTTCTTATGCTCCATGTTCTCACTGTGTTCCTGTTGTGGTGTTTTTGTTTGTTTGTTTGTTTTTCCTGTGCTCTAGTCATTGCTTAATTTACCAAATTTCCAACCCGTCTTTTGGGAGATGTGTAGACTGATGTCTAAAGCAATATAACAAAAATAACTTGAAATTTCAATAAGGATGAAAAAATTACTCTCTAAATGAATGAACAAGTCGGTAGCCATGAGGGAATTTCTCACAAAACCACAAGGCAGACCACTTCAGAAATAACTGGGAAAATTCTAAATTTTTATTGTACTAAAAGACAACTGGGAGAGAGGGCAAAGCACTACTTAAAAAGCTTCACTAGTTTATCACAGTGACTTTCTTGGAATTCACCCTGAAGTTATTTGAATAGAGCAGCACCTTTAAATCTGTCTTAATTACCAGCATTAAAAAAAAAAAAAAAAAATGCAGAACGATTGCTTTCTAGCCATTACTCCATATGCACAGACTAGGTGAATTCCAGGCAGACCCTGTTAGTAACAATACTCATGACTGCAGAAGATGAGTGGAATCCTTAAATTTCATGTCTACTTGATACGCATTCATTTTAGGCAAATTATAGATTGATCACATTTAATTATAGAACTGCCACATGCACACAGTGTTCTAAGTCTTTGTCACTCATCCATCTGACTTTCTACACAATGGGAGCCTGGGGAGAATAAGTGAGGAAAGCAAATGCTTCAAAAGTGACGGACTTCATGCAATCGCACAGGCGCTGTGGTTAACATCTTGGATGATGAAGGATGATGGATTTGTCAGTTTGGGTATAAACACAAACGAGACCTAAAATCCTTTGGATACCTAAAGTTTCGGCAATTTTACTTTTAATGATGTAATTTTCTATAAAATATATTTTATTGCCTCCATTTTACAAGTATGAGGACTAAAGCACATAGATACTACATATAAATTGTTCATAAAAAGCTAATATGTGCAGGATCCAAGTTAAACTCAGGTCTGCCTTCCTTCAAAGTTGGCATTCCCTTTCCCTTCTGCCATGGTGTTTCACAGTAGGAGCCTCCAGTGTTAAGAATTTAAGAGAAACACCAGATGGCAATTAAATAAGTTCCTGCGATGTACAACATGAGAATAACTAAGATGCTATAGTGAAATGAACACAATGGTGAGATAAACCATGCACACAGGCACCGAAGCAGGAGGTAATTTTTTTCCTTATAATGTTGATGAAGGTTTTCCAGAAAGATAATTTAAAGTGGACCTTAAGGATGCATACAAGTTCAACCTTGTGTAAAGACAAAAGGTCTGATCTGGACAAAAGATTACATGAAATCCAAACCAGGCACTAGCTATGTTCAGGGAATCACATAGGCCATTGTGGCTCAGGGGTAGTTTTCTCTTTTACTTTCCTCTTCTCTGGATCAGTATACTCAATTCTTAACCTTTCCTAATAAGCCTAATTTCAGTATTAATATTAGAATTAATAAGCAGATATAATTTCAAAATAACAACTAACTCAATGATAAAAGTGTTCTAAGTGGTGATGGGCCAAAGCATTAAAGCAAGGATTGTGACAAGTCTTTTCCTTACTCCTTCTTTTTTGAGTTTCCAAATCTTACTACAGAAAATTGTTTTTCTTAAGATAAATTTTTCAAGGATTAAAAAGAATGAAAAATGAAGACTAATCAACTATAAACAGTTCAAGAGTTAGATACTTAATACCCTCTCTTTTTTGTCCTTCTATTTCTAAGCAACTCTATCCTTAAATACCTCATGCTGATGCCTGCTTTTTTTTCTTGAGCCTTTACCAGGATTGGGAAATCCCAGGGAAGTTTTCACTGAGAAACTCCAAAAATTAGGTGGAAACTCAGGCAAAAGTTTAATCAAGACTCCTGCTAGACTTCTGCAGCACCCTCCTAATTCATAAATTTCTTTGTAGAACACACTAAATCACTGACTTAAAATGCCCTCAGAACCCAAACAAGATATTTTACCCAACTCTTTTCCTCCCAAAAGGGAGATTCTACTCTCAATAAGAAAGCACCTTTCTACTGAATGGTTGTTCAGACCTGGCTCTAAAGTTTCTGCTAAGTACACAGCTTTAATCATTTGTTACATAATCTGTTTACAATGCCTTACTCTACCATAATGCTTGTGAAATAGATGTAGCTTAGTTGTCTGTGGATATATTCCTACAGCAAGATTCTTAAAACTGATTTTTATGATTAAGAGGTCTCTCTGCTGCTAACCCCAAATCATTCAAACTTTCCTTTTTGAAATGAACATTTATTTCAGATAATACATGCTCTCTACAGGCAGCCTGTCCACTTTTCAAACATAATGATCCTGTCTTCGGTAGATATGAAATTTTCAAAAAAATATTGGCATAATGCAGGAGAAAATGCCATCCTTTTATTATGTTCAAAATTGATCTGACCCCTGAGCTAGCACTTTGGGGAATTGGGCTACATAATCATGTAGACCCTTGCAGGAAATGGCTTATTTATGGATTTTTTTTATATATATACAGAAGATTTCACACTTTGGGCTTTATACAATTGCATCCTCTCTTCCTCTCCAATATGTTTCAAAGTAGAAAAGCTATATATGGCAGGAGAGCTGAATTTCTACATCATCTAGAAATCTGTCATCTGGTATATTTTGGCTCTAATGATAATACATTAAGAATACATTTATTCCATATCTGCATCCAGACCTCTCTAGCAGAATTTTAATGGTTCTCATTCACTGAATAAAGTAATCCTAAAGATGGTTTCATACCCTGGTCATTGCTCAATGTTGAAAAAAAATCTGACTTTTCAAAAAATGTTTTTATCCCCTGAGGAACTGGCCTATTTTGTGTGTTTTTCCCCCACCACTTGGTTTCCATTTAGTTAGCTTATCCCTATTCTATTACAGTTTCAAGAAATAAATCATACTAAGTACATAGAAAAAACATGGTATGAATAATAAGCCCCCTTTTTGAATAAGTTTCTTATTATTAAATTTTTCCCTATTTTTAAAATGGTGAAGGAAAAAATGGGGTGAATCTGTACATGCACATAAAACAACAAAAAGAAGTCCAATTAAATCTGCTGATCTTTGTTCCAGTTCTTCTTAAATGACTATGGTTTAAATAAAACCTTTTTCCTTAGGCTAACAAACAGTCTATAATCCATTAAGCCTTTATGAACCAATCTAAGACTTCTTAAATTAGTGCTCAGGGAAGAGAGAATCAAGTAATGGATTTTGAAGAATTATGAAGGTGATTAAAAAAGACCAAAGGATCAAACTCCCATCACTATGATTCCTAGAACAGAGCCTACCAAATGGGCATTTGGGAAGTTTCTATATCATCGAATCCTGAATTCACGTATGAAAGAACAGATAGCAGGGAAGAAGACAAGAAATTAATTTAGAAAGGAGGTGGAATCAAGAAATAGAAAAAAAAAAAATAATAATAAGAGTTGTTTTTTTTTTTTTTTTTTTTTTTTTTAAGAATGAATGAATTTAATGGATATTTGAGGAACCAGGAAAGCTAATGATACAACAACAACAAAAAAAAAACTGTTGGTTTTAAAGTTTTAAAATGTCATTTTAACTTTTAAAACTGGGTAAGAAATTGGTTAAGACCATTCTGATCTTAGCAATGCCAGAAATATCTTAGTTATAAATAACAGTTTGAGTTATACTTATTTTCATATGGCTGAAAATTGCAAAAGTACTTTTCTCTCATGTACTCAAGTGTACTATGAAAAAATAGACACTACAGTCCACCAACTGTGGGAGGCAAAGCCATCATTGTGCTGACTCCAAGTGTGTTTATTTGTGGCAGAGACTGGAAACCATTCCCTGGATAAGCCTTCTCCTCTGCTCCCCTGTACAGGCAGAACTTTCATCTCCCTAAGCACTAATTTCAGCTGTACAAATGGACATCCAATACAAAGGACTTTCCTAGTCTTCCCTTGCCTCTAAGTGTAGACATGGGACTAAGTTCTGGCCAATGGGATGTGAACAGAGCAATGAGGTCAACTTCTAAGTCATGCCCTTTCAAGGGGAATTTGACCTTTTCTTCTTTCCTATGGGAATAGCCACCTGAGACTAAGTAGATGAGGACAACTCACAGAATTAGTGAACAAAGCTACAAAAGGAGCCAGAACTCCTGAAAATTCTGCAGAGAAGACCCAGCTCAGTTATTCAGACCACATTATTCAGACTCCTTCATGAAAGCTAAGAGATAAACTTCAATTTGGTTTAAATTATTTTAAATGTCAGCCTCTTTCACATGCAGCAGAACCCATGAAGCAATAGCAAACACACTAAGCATGTGCCAAACAGTATTCTGGGTGCTTTTACTATATTAATTCATTAAGTAATACAATAATTTAAAACATAACATTATTTGTATTCACAGATGCAGAATTTAGGCAATGAGTAGTCGAGGGGTTGATCTAGGGATTGAATCCAGATCTAGGGGTTGGCTACAGAGTTCATACAGTTAGGGATACCATTTAGCATAATGCCAGGCATTAAACAAATATTAAATAAGCATTTGCTTAATACATTAACAGGTAATTCATTTGTTTAAAATTGTTTAACTGTGGTTATAAGTCTAATCATGAACAGATCTGTTGATGTAATCACCGATTTTCCTCTTCTACAAGGGAAATGTGATCACAAGGAAACAGGGTTCTGCCAGATTCTCTGCACCTTGTAACCTTTTATGTACCCTGTCCTTAGATGTCAGTTATTGCTGAATAAAGACTTCCTCCAGCAATATGGTGGTACCAGAGAATTGAAAAAGGACATAGATCTAGAGAGAATCAAGATGAACCATGCCTGTTGCCTATTTGGTATTTTGTTAGCATTGTGTCTATTTGTGCTAAGGACCAAGAGTTTACCGATAATGGAAGAGTTATAAAAATTCTTCCCCTCAAGGACTTAAAAATCCAGCCTTTTACAAATACAAGACCTATGAATTTTTCCCTTGATACGGTAGGCCTCTTCATCATGATGGGTCCCCGCAAATCATGTTTTAAAGGGAATGTAAAAAAGAGAATGCTGGTAAACACAAAACGATTCTTAATTCTTTTTCTTTTAAGGACCAGAAGTCACTAGGGCTTAGTAAAGGCATTCAGCAAATAAATTTAAAAGAGAAAAATATAATAAAATTTATTTTGGAATAAAATAAATGTGTTTCTGCATTTCTGTGACAAAAGTTAAGAACCATCTCTTTAGGATTTTTTTTTTCTTACTTTCAATTCTTGAGTCTTAAGGAATGAATCCATAAAGATTCTTTTTGTAGATATCTAGTCTTTCAATTTTTCAATAATAAAGAGTCATTTGGCATTAGATAACTTCCAAGTTTCAGAAATGAACCAAGAGCCATAGATTCTTTTTTGTACTTTTGAAATGATGGCAAATTGAACCAGTGATGGGAGCAAATGATTAACTGCACATTCAAGACACAGATTTATAAGCCATTGTTATTGACAGTTATAGATTACGAAGTCCACTAAGAGAAAAGTGAAGAACAACTACATTGACGATTAATTACAGTACAAGGCCAGTCCTATTAAGGTAACTTCTATCCTCCATTTCCCAATTAATAAATTGCATTGCAGTTGTGATTGGTAAACTTAGAAGTTGTACTAATATTAAGTTCTTATATAAACATGATATGACTTAATAAACATTCTACTAAATTAAAATAATCCTTTCTACACACATGAGCACCAAACACATGGCTGAAAATAGTCTTTCATTATGCCAGTTTCAAAAATAACACTCCCATTCACTGAAGTGTTAGTCTATAAGATGTTAAGAAGTATCCCCACACTGTGTTAATTGATTTTTAAAGGGATAAGATAGAAATAACAGTTTAGAATATTGTTTGTCAACCTGAGAAATAAATTAGCATTTACTTGTTTGCTATAATCTGCCAAAACTATGCATTCATTCATCCATCAATACATACATAGATATTCCATTATTTAAGGCCCAAAAAAGAAAATTTGTGAAACTAGAGTCCAAAAGAGAAGCTTCTGGATTCAGTTTGCCTAGAACACCACCTCTGGGTAAAAAAAAATATGGAAGTTTATTTCTATAAATTGATCTCCTGATTTGGATCTCACTCTGTTATATACTACCCCATAGCATGTCCAATTTGTTCACAGCCATTAACAACATTAATTAGTAGTCTCTAGGTTCATTCTACATTTAAATTTACACATATCTAGGCATGAGTCACATATACATCATAGCATATAATTTTTAGAAGAAAGAATGTTACTTAGAATGATGAGTTTCTGACAAAACTATGGGGATGGCTATTTATTCTCTCAATATCAAGACAGTTTGGCTGGCATGGAATGGAAAAATTAATGGAAGCTCATGAAAGTTTTATTAACCACATTTCAGAGTGGCCACATCTCTCTTCTTCAGCCTTCAATCCTTCATAGCCACGTGGAGGCATTCGCATGAGTTAATCACGACATGTCTATCACACATGTCTATGCACTTCCATAGCTGGTTATCTCTCTGAACAGCAGTACTTTGAAATTGAGCCCTAAATACTCTCTTTCATAAATATTCTCTGTAAACCTCTCTTGAAGATAAGCAATGAAACCTTTTGATAAGCTGACCATGCCACAAAAAATGTACATCAAATTAAAGTTTACTAATTTAAGCTAAAAGACATAATAATTTTTTGTTGTCAAAATTCACAAAACCAGAGATTACTGACCTCTAGATTCTTTTCATATAATATAATTTGGGTAAAAATATTTCCATTTCAGTTTTTTTACTTACTATCTTGTGAAATATACTAGTTTACGGTATTTAGTATAATTATAAACTAGAAGTTTTTGACCTCTCTATATTTGCAGAATATGATATAACCAGGTATACCTCAGCAGTCTTCTATTGCAAATTCATTGAAAATTATAATCTAGAAAGCTGTCTTATATAGGTTCAGCTAAAATAGCATTTTATAGATCATACCAGTAAAGTGGAACATGCATAACTTATCCCAATTAGCTGAAAGTCCTGACATACAAGATTATAGCCACAGACCTATTAAGATGCGGCAGAAAAGAGACAGCATATCAAGAAGGCTGGTTACATTCATCTCAATTTTGTGAACTAAAAATATCTTCTGTTTATCTATTCTGGACAGAATGCTTTTCTAACCTGGCACACTAAAATAGTCAACTAAACCCTACAGAGACAAACCCAAAAGGTACCCAGATCTGTGCACATTAAATTTTCAACAGTATACAATAGGGATCAAGGACAATGTGGTTTATTAAATAAATGAAAGAAGCTAAAAGGGAAGAAGATTTTCTGAGCTCTCTGGAGATTTAAACACCTTTGGTTAGTGAGAGCTGAGAATATTCCAAAGATCAAGGAAAACTGGTAGCAGTAGCAATGATCTATAGGTAGCATGTAGAACTTATTTTTTCTGTATGCAGTGAGTCAAAAATCCCCAGGAACCAACAGAAGCCATTTTCAGCATGAGTGTTCAGGGATTTCTTTACTCTTTGTAGCTGGGTAAGATACAAACAAAAGTAAGCCTCCTTTCAACTTAAACCCCAGAGGACAGCAATTTTACAGAGCTATAGAAGACAATCATATTAATTAAAGACTCTGTTTTCGTCCTCTAAATTTCCCTCTTTTTATTATTAGTGTGTTCTGTGCTAAAGAATGGGTTCTAAACCAGTTTTATGACACATGATGTGACTTTCACAGTGTTCAATACCAAATACATATTTATTCTCCATTAATATAAAGGTAGTAATTTTTTGCATTGTATTTAGAGTTTAACTTGGTTAAATTAAATTGTATCCACTTTGCCACAAAACAAAACAAATAAACATCTTAAAATGTGATATTAGAGATTCAAGAGTTATTTTGGTTTGTTTGTTTGTTTTTGAGAAGTGGGGTCCCACTTTTTTGCCCAGGTTGGCCTTGAACTCCTGGGCTCAACTGATTCCCCTGCACAGCTGACAGTACAGGTGCACACCTCCATGATCAGCTTCTTTTTAAGAAAAAGAAATTATTTACACAGCTATCAACTTTTATTTAAATAATATTATTCCTGCAAGGTTTAACTAAAAAAAAATAAATTAAAGCAGATATAATAGGCAAAACTTTTAAAACTCAATGCACAAATGTTTACTATATATCCAAGGCCCCAAAAATCAAATAGCCATTGAATATTTTAACTTTATTTTTAATCTTTCCATGTAATTCCAATGATAATAATCTTATGGTCACCCTATACAACAACTAGATTTAAAAATAAACAATATAATCAACAAATACCAGAGACAAGAAAAATCTTAATTGTCAATTTGAAATTCAAATCACAGTTTTAGGCCAATGGATTCAAAATACTTTATATTTTAAATTAAGTCATTAAGCAACTGATTTTAAGTAACCAAACCCCCAAGTTTCCTTTATTACTTGATTAGTTCATATCAAATGACAAGCTGATTTCTAATAAGCATAGACAGTTTTATGAAAAAAATCTACTTGTGGCTAGATTTTTTTTTTTTTCATTATTATTATCAAAGTCCATGCTTTGTAGACTCCAAATTGCTTTCTTATGAGAAACAAGACAAAGAGACCCTCTGAATTGGATACTCTTCCCTTTAGGAGCTCTCAAGAAAGTTAAAAAAAAAAATCTACCCAATTTACTGACTTTTAGAAAATAACTTTTTTCTTCTTTCATGAGCAAATTACTCCTACTTTGATTTTCCACGGCTGACTTGGTCTACACCTGTTACCTCATGGTTTTGTTATTTAAGATTAGACATGTGGAAATCAGTGGCAACCTCAAACTGGTATGATGTTTAAAGAATGGCAAGTACTTTAAAATCCAACCCAATACCAACAAAGAAGAAGCCTTCAGACTTCTGTCTTACAAGATAATTAAATTCATCACTGAATAACTAGATTAATCTATTGGGACTTAATAGAACTGAACATGGGACACCGTAAGAAAATTACTTAGTGCAAAATAAGTGCCAAGCATCAGTTAATTCATGAGTAGTCTAGGGCTTCTCTTTAAGTCACTATGGTATGGACTTTTATTAATAAAACATGACATCTGACTTATTAAAGCAATATTCATAGTGATTAATTCAGAATGGAAGCAGCTGTAACCCCTAAGAAAACAACCATACCTTGAAAATCCAGACTGAAGCTGGTGCTCAGGTGTGTATACTGAGCCTTTTGTCTTTAGACTTGCCAAATACCCAGTTAAAAAATAACTTTGTCATTCAGAGAAGAAGCTATTTTATGGATAAAAGGTTATGAATTTCACAGCTGACTTGAGAATCTACTCAAGCCAATAACATCTGTTTCTACTTTGCAAGTAGTATTTGTTCTGTCAAGGCAGATTTCTCAAGTAAGTACTTTTTCCTCTCAAAGGCCGACTCAGATTTCAAAGAAACATTTACATTTTTTAATACCAATGAAGTCACTGAATTATTATATTAGCTCAAATTCAGATCTGATACATTTTTTGAGCCCCTCCTCCTCCACTTGAGCTAAAATGGAAACAGACTTGGTTTTAAACTTTTAATACTGGCATTTTTGAGTACAATCAAAATGTAGAAGCATTGGCTTAGATAAAGGGCTAATGTGGGGTTTTAAATTATTACATGTGTGCTCACGTATCTTTTTAATAGTTCTTCAGTTTCCTGTGTAACAAACAATAATACTGATGCCATATGTTAGAAAAAAATGCATAAAAATTTGAGGTACTATCTGCCGTAATATGTGCATTTCTTTTCTTTTTATTTAGTTTCTGATTTATCATGCCTATATTTCAAAAGCTTAAGGATCTATCAAACGATGAAGAATCAAAAAGCAGTTTAACTTTTTGAGTTAGGGAGGGGAGTGTCTTCTAATTGTGAAGATCTTTAATGCCTAAAGAACAGCTGAATTAGTAACTAAGTGGAAAAGTACATTTGATAATAACCCCTACTTGGTTTTACCCTTGGTCATCTAATCAGAATATAGAAAGGCTGCAAATAAAATGGTAATAGATTTATTTGCTTATTCTGATATTTGTAAAACTCTGAGGCATTGCCTCAGACTGTAACTTTAATGCAGCTTGTGGGGAGTACAGTAAATCCTCACCTGTAATAAATTCTTTATACGTACAAATTTTAGCTTGGTTTCCTACAGCAGTTTCCACATTGGACACACTTTCAGTTACATACAAATTCAGGCCAGATTGTCACCCAGAAAATGAAGAGAAGGGACATGTTTCCAGCCTGTATTGTCTAGACTAATTTTCTTGTTGCCTTTGATGCTACTGTGAGACCCTTGCCAGCTGCCTCCCAGGAAGTAATTATTAATTACACTCACTCAAATTAGCCTCTTCCAAAGTCCCCTTCACGATGACACTACAGAGCCATCCTGAGACCTGGGAAAAGGAACTAAACTTTTTAGTCTTTCTTCTTCCAAATATATTATTACTAATTGGCCCATAACACACCAGTTTCTTTAGGGGCAAAGGTCTGAGGATTACATCTAAATAAAAGAAAGTTTGCTATATTTTCAGTTCTGGATGGCATCTCTGCACTAACAGATGGTAAAATCTAAAACAATACCCCTCTGGCTTCACCTTGGGGTCTCAGGAGCAGGAAGGAAACACAGTTTGGGAGGAAGGAGGGAGTACCTCGCTCTTTCTCTTGTTGGGATGCGCCAAGACAACGGCTCAAGCAGTTGAGGCAGCTCATGGATTATTTTGACCTAAGTTGTTTATTACCCCTACCCCCTTATTTCATTTCTTGGATAACTTAACTAGCCACTTGGAACTGGTCTTCTCACAATGGGTAAAAGGGATTCCTAGGTACTTTAATTTGCAGCATATGTTCATAGAAAACTAAAATTTCAGCACTGTAAAGGGAGAAAAAATAACCAACTGCCACTCCATACATTCATTCAGAATGAGGCTTTGAAAGGAGCAATGATTCTTTATGCCCAGGGTTGCTCAATTTGAGCACTGCATCCTGTACTCCCTGAAATTATATTTGGTTTCTATTTGGATTCTAGGCTGTTAAAATAGAGTCCTCCTCAGGCAAATATAAAAGAATATAGCATATTTTTTCCTTAAATGACTTATTACAGAATACTCAATTTAAATATCATATACTACTTCAAGAATTAAATCTATAACAAATATTACTTGTAGAATTATTGTAGAACATACCCACACTTAACCTATAAACTGCATTATAGATGTCGCCATCTCATTTTTAATGTATTCTGCATATGTTTATGTATAATTAGATTTATTTACATAACATGTATAGACTGATTGAAAGTAAAGAAGAAACTAACAGAAAGTATAGAGAACATCACCTCTTATCTTATAAAGCTATATTTACAACTATTTTGTGGTGGGGTAAAGGGTAATGTCTTTTAAGCATTAAGTTTTTTAATATTTTTCAAATTAACATCTTTGAAGAAAACAAGTATAATAGCCTATAATTTATACAAGTTCCATTTTTCCCTACATAATGGCAAAGGCTGCCTGACTACTAAAACCTGTGGATAAATAGGAACACGCGTGCACAGACACACACACACACACACACACCCCTATATTTTAACATGGGAGAAATAATACAAGGGAAATAATGCCTTCTGTTCTGCTATTAGAAAGGGCACTATATAACGCATTCTTATAAAAGAATAATGATTGTTAAGTGTTGCCTGATCTATTCTTTAAAATAAAACTAATTTTGGCTCAGCTCCTATAGCACAGTGGTTATGGCACCAACCACATACACTGAGGCTGCTGGTAGGTTTGAACCTGGCCTGGGCCAGCTAAACAACAATAACAACTGCAACAAGAAAAATAGTCAGGCATTATGGCAGGTGACTGTAGTCCCAGGTACTTACAAGGTTGAGGCAAGAGAATTTCTTAAGCTCAATAGTTTGAGGTTGCTGTGAGCTATGATGCCACTACACTCTACCAAGGGCGACATAATGAAACTGTCTTTACAATTCAATGATTACTAAATCAAATCAAAATGTGGTTTTATAATTTTAAATTTAACAAAATGTCACAGAAAAATATAGATATTAGAACACCAAATCTTCCCACATAACGAATTACAAAATGGTAATTTTTGAGAGTGTCTATTTGTAAATTAAAGATATTGACTTGAATATTTAAAGACATACACTCTGACAAACAGCAATCTATTTATGGAGTATTAAGTGTGTCCCATGAGGCCAAGAATGAAGAAACTACACACTCTCAGCCTGGATAGATTATTCTAACCAAACAGTTAATGCATTCCGCTTGCAAAGACAGAGATAAGCAGAGTTTATGATATCATTCACAGTGTTTCTGCCAAAGAATTAGAAATTTGAAGGAAAAAAGAAAATGATGAAAATTTTTAAAGAGGAGAATTTTTCTCAGTACACAAAATTTACTTTACTTTTGAATTTTAAAATTGTTTTTGTTATGAAAAGAAGGGCCAAACAAATGGTAATTAGAACCTAGGAATGCAAACATTTTCAAATATTTACATGATATAGATTACATGAGTGTCTTCACAGAAACAAAGAATAGTTGCCAGAGGAATATTTGCCTTGATGACTTCAAATGAAAAAAATCTATCTCCAAGGTTACTTGTTCCCATACCCAATGCAAGGAAGAAGTTCTTTTTTGTTTGTTTAATCTGTGCTCCAAGATACAAATATACAAATGGAAACTTTGTTGGAAAAAAGTTAGTCACCCACAAAAGTCAAAAGGAAATGCAGAAAGTCTATAAACAACCCCAAACTGACACAAGTTTAAAAGATCAACAATTGCAGGAGTTGACAAGGTATGAAGTGAACATATGTTTTTCTAGCCACTTTGGGAAACCGTTTGACATCATCTACTAAAGTTGCAGATATCCATTCCCCAAGGCCCAGCATTTCACATGACAGTCCTGTTTCCCGCCCAATTAAAATATGTGCAAGTGTGCACCACCAGGAATGAACAAAAACATTTACAGCAGTCTCATTTATCATAGTCCCAAACTGGAAACATACACATATACACACATACTCAACCATGCAAGAATGACATTAGAAAAATACATCTTCGTATATTTAGAAAACAAAATACAGTAATTAATAAATGAACTACCGTTACCCACAGGAGTATGTCCAAATCTCACAAACACAAAATGGAGTGAAAGGAGGTACAAAAAATACGTCCTGCATAATTCATTTATCCAAACTTCAAATATATGAAAAACTAAGTTCTAGGGATAAAATTGGAAAGAGTGATTAACTTTGGAAATTAGAAAGTAGGAAATGATTGGGATAGGGCCTGAGGGCACTTTCTGGGGTACAGGACGGACCCACCTGGTGGGTACACAGGCATTTATTTTGTGATAATACGCCCTGCCGTATATATTTATGTTCAGTTTGCTTTTATGCCAAATGCAGAGAAGAAAACAGAAAATGGTATGGTAGAAAATCAACTTAATGATGCACGGGGTTTGTTATCCATTAACTTTTGCACACATTTTCTACCTAACAACTCATGCTATCTTGTAGAAACCATCAACTCAAAAGAATTCTTGGGTTATCTCTATTGCTATGTCTTGATAGCCTTTACATAATGTGCCATCACTGATATTTATAAATTAAATAACAATAATCAACAAAGAATGACATTACATAAAAAGTAGGGGATGTTTTTTTTTTTTTTAATTAAAACTTTTTTAACTATTATTTGATTTCTAGGACAAGGAAACTGCTTTGCTTGAAAGTATATTTAGCTAGCTTGGCTAATCAATGCTCTATTTGTCCTGATTACCAAAAGATTCAGGAGTATCCTACAGTTATAAAAAAATACACACACACACATACACAAATATAAATAATATAAATCATAAAGTCCTAGACACTTGAAAGAGAAACATTGTATTGAGAAATTAAGCTAAAATGTTTAAATTGTCAGAGTCTAGGGTAGGAACTGGGGAATAACAGTGAGCAGAATGGAAGACAACAAGAAGAGAATATAGTCAATCACCATCCTGGCCTTGATTCATAGACACTGATGCAATAATTACTGATTATTAGTATGAATCACTATATTAATTCACTAGTATATAAATGTGGCGTGCTACACTAATGTAACTTAATTTGCTTGGACATTTGCCAGGGTAAACGTTACCTGAACCAAATTCTGAGATTTCTCTCCCATTCTTGCCTCACCAGAGGAACCTGGGTATACACAGATTCGGGATCGTGGCTTTTTATTTTGAGTGAAGGATTGTGTATTGGACATTCAACAAAGACATTCAAAGTTAGAGGAGGTCATAGCATACAGAGTATAAAAATGAAAAGAGGCACAGTTGATGTGGGCATGATAGTGGTGGGTCTATAAAAGCTGTTGAAGCTGTTGATTTGTTTTCTTTTCTTTCTTTCATTCTTTTTTTTTTTTTCACTTGGGAAATTTTGTAATTTTTATACATGGTTACTGAACCTTAACCTGCTATTTTTTGACAGCACTTTTACATTTTTGATACAATTTATATTTTCACATCTAAAAGTTCAAGCGTATATCTAGAACCCCTTGCCCCAGCTCCCACCCCTCATAAAGGCTAAAACTGAGGTATGTTTGCATTTTTTCAATTGCTCTCATCCAGTCACTAGAAAATAATTACATTAGATTTATCCCAGAGGGTCAGCTAAATAAATCTACTGCAATTTCAGCTACCACATTCATATCCAGTTAAAAATAAAAACAAACAAAAATAGTGGCTAAAATAGATTTACCCTCTAACTCCTGGTTAAAAAAAATTTAGGTTTTAACAGAAGCATACTTTTGTGTGCATGAGCCAGGGAATGCTGATGGAATTCTTAGCGCTTCTTCAGAGCCAATTCCTTAGAAGGAGAAAATTAAAACATAGAGGCCTGGTGAGGTGGATCACTCGTGCCTGTAATCCTAGCACCCTGGGAGGCCAAAGCAGGTGGATTGCGTGAGCTCAAGGGTTTGAGACCAGCCTGGGCAGAAGCTGGACCCCATCACTACTCAAAATAGAAAAACTTAGCCAGGCATCATGGCAGGCGCCTGTAGTCTCAGCTACTTGGGATGCTGAGGCAAGAGGACTGTGGAAGCCCAAGAGTTTGAGGTTGCTGTGGGCTATAATGTCACAGCATTCTACCCAGTGGGACAGAGACTCTGTCTAAAAAAAAGAAAAAAAAAAAACAAACCAAAAAAATTTAAAGCATAGATAGCTATAGACACTAGTCATATATGAAAAGAGATAAGAAAAAGTATAAGTTAAGGGACGTATAAGGGTAAATGAAGTGAGATTTCTATGAAATGGTGTATGTAGATAAATTTTTCAAGTTGAAGTAGAGTTTGAACAGAGTCAGGAAACTGTAGTATAAATTTCAATTATTAATTATTATATTACTGTCTATTAATCAACGCCAGGATGGAGACTAACTATATTCCGTTTTTTATTCCATTCTGTTCACTCCCACTTCCCCAATTTTTACCCTAACCTCTCACAACAAAACCATTACTACTTGATTCCTCAATGACACTAATACTCCTCCTCTAAGTACCTAGGATGAATGTTCATTTATATGTTCAGGATGCTCTTGAGTTTTCTGCCAATCAGGAGCCACAGTAATGGGAAGAAAACCAAGCAACCCTCAAGCTGTCTTCCTGCATTGGAAGCTGTGGGCCCTGAGGTCATTTGCCTGATAATCTGGTCTGTGGATGCCAGTAAACTTTACCCTTGTTAGACATGTGGTTATGGGGAGTCTGTGAGCAGAGGAAATCTAAGCAGGCATCACAATACAGAGCAGGAACTGGACACTTAAGCAAATAAAAGGCTCACAAGGATAGGAGAACCCTACTTAGCTGAGGTCACAAACAGCATCTCAGTATGCGTAGCCTGAGTAGCCAGCCCAATCAAACAAAATTGTAAATAATTGGTATTAGATCTTTCCTTCTATGGAAGATAACAGAATTTCAGAGATATTTCATCTCTTCAGAGAAGAGAAAGGATGAAGGAAGGAAGCTGAGGATGCTGAAGATAAGTCTAACATTTTCATGACGTTACCTGTTCACGTACCCTTGGCAAATAGAATCTGGGCACAGGGACTTTGCCTGGTAGTTGTCACATGGAGTTATGTTCTGAATATGCTCATGTATATAAGTACGGTATGCAGAGAATTTGTTAATATGATAGCACATAACATAGTTTAATCAATGTCGTTATAGATGAAAATAATTTATACACAATTGCTTGTTCAGTCTTAAGTATCAGAGAACCACAAAGATAGGAAAAAAATGTATTTTCCATGCTGAAGATGAAAGCTTCAGTATAGCAAAGTTCTCCTTAAATAAGAGTCTTTATCTTAATCTTAGTTATCAGATCTCTTAATCTTCTCTCACCTGAATACTGAGAATGCTAAGAAATGCTTATTTCTGCAGGTACCTATCCTGCTCCAAACATAACAAGCTTCACTTTGAACTATTTTCCATAGTTCTGTATGATTTTGTCTGGAGGGAGGAAACAAAGGGGTCATGCCACTTTAATTATAACAATAATAAGAACCTCCCTGAAAATCCTAAAAAATTCCTCTAGAAAACATTCCTCCCCACCTTTCCCTTTCTTCCTTAATGCAAATCAGAAGCAACTCACTACAACTAAAATGAAGACGTTCCTTCTCATCTTTCATCACCCATAAGGCCAAGACAAAGAAAAAATATTTATTCTATATACATGTGCATTGACATTAATATAAATAAATTAATTAATATTGCCAATAACATAACTATTAATACTAACCATTATTCAGTTTGGTGTTTATTCTTCTGAGTGATTTTCTACTTCTTAAAAAATAACAACAACAACAACAAAAGCTATAAGAACCACAATAAAACACAGTGGGATCTCTGTTCTGCTTTCTCTCTCTAAAGAATACATGAGCTCTTTCCTGTTTTAGTATTTAAGAGCTTAACAATTGAGGTTCTGGCAACTAAAACTGCATAGGCAGCAGCTCCATTTTTCTCAGAATCAAGTGAAACTGAACAGGCAATTAAAAGTTACTGAACTGCAAGGTAAAATTACTTTCCTGCTCTGCTGCTGGATGACTAAAGAGGGGAGACAATAGGAATCATATTTAGAATTAAGATAGAATTATGGAACATAGCAGCCTGCTCTACTAAAATGGAATCTATAAACATTAGACATAATCAGCAGTGCTTCAATCATGCGCTTTGCTCACAGTTAGATGGAAGATTACATAAAACTAATGTGAAATGTTCAAATCTGTGGCATTGCTGGTTAACAGAAGGCTTTTCCCTCCCAGCCCACATGGTGATCCAAATTCTCTCTTGTACAGTCAGTGCCCATTGCATAAATGGGCCATACTCCAAGAGTCCATTTGTAAGCTAGTTGTTCCAATCTCTGTGTCAAGTTTTCAATAGAATTAATGTTCTAAATGGCACTCAGGTTCCTAGGCTAGTCCACATAGGCCAGTTTATTAAAAGATGCATTATCAAAGCTAACCATCATAACAATGCATCTTTTGAAGTGATATTCAGAGGCCAATCTTAGAAGTATAAAAATAACTCTCCTTTTTTGAAAATGACTAGTGATACTTCTCATTCTTGGAGACAAATGTTGGGATGGAAAGACAAAGTTTAAAGAATTTCAGAAATTCTGTCAGGAGGACTAGGGACCAGAGAGCTAGGAAAAGGGCTGACATTGCAGTTACAAAGAGGAAACAGTGTGAGGTGGAGAGTTGGTATTATGGCTTAAAAAGCATAAGAAAGGAGATAATGATTAGAGTAAAAAGAAAGAGATAATTGTTCTGGGATACCCTCTGTCTTTCATGATTTTAAGTTCTTATCTTAGAAGCTTGAGGGCTATATTGTCCAGGATGAGATCTGTTCCATGAGCACCCTAAATGCATTACAGGTACTGCAACGTCCCATTCTGAGTCTATAAATTCTTGTGTATGACCCAGAGCCATATCAAAGAAAATTTAAGGAACACTGTTTGTGAGAGTAAAACCTCAAAACCACCCAAATATCTATGAGTGATACATACAGTAGATGACAATATTGTTATTTATTCATTCAAATAGAATAATATATTATCATTCTTGACTTGATATAGTCAAGTTGAGGGACAAGGATTTGTTGAGATGGGATGGACACAAAAAATATACAGTGAAAATCTATGGAAGTAGCAAGACATTCCCATTCCAATGAGAACCTGTCAGGATCTATCACCTGCTTCTTCACCAGAGAACTTACCCAATAAACTTGAGCTGTAGGAATAGGTAAGAAGCCCACAAAATGCAGTGAAATAGAAAAAATGAGAATATCAAAGGTTTAATAGGGTAGCTCTAACATAGAAAACAATGAATATGTGGAACATAGGCCAAGGGAAGATTTTGAAACAGTCAACCAATATAGTCATTTGCTCAATAAGAAACATTAAATTAGGTGAGGCAATCTGTGAAGATCTCCTTTTAGATAACACTTTCCCCCATAATCTAGGGAATAAACAGTATAATCTATAAATCTTAGCTATGCCTGTTTTATATTTAATGATTTCAACATAAAAAGTATATCTTAAGACATCAAAATGCAAACTATAAAGGGAAGTATTGATTACTTATATTAAAAACTTTAACCAAAAGATACTATATGGGGCAGAGCAAGATGCCACGAGACATCTCCCTGCCAATGTGCTTGGTAAGAAAGGTGACAGAGGATTTTGGCCACCTCTGGTGGTCTGGAGCTGAGGAAAACCCGTAGAGAATATGAATGCCTAAGATGCTGCCCAATGTCCTGGAATGGTGGGTGTAGGTCAAAGCATCCTCCCCAATAACACCATTTCTCTGCTCTCTCTCTTTCCCTCTTCCTGCTCTTCTTTTATTCAACTCTTTCCTTCCACCTCCCTTCTTTTTTACCTCCTATATCTTTTTCTTTCCTTTTTTCTTCTTGCCCTTTACCCTTCTCTTCCATTGGCCTTCTACCTAAAGGCCACTTCAACACCTAAGTTCAGAGACAGGTAAATTAAAGCAAAGAAAGTAATGAGAGGAAGAAGTAAGGGAAGAAAATGAACAAGAAGAAAACACACATGAGGAGGGACCAGCAGAAAAATTCTGGCAACATGAAAATCCAGAACAGAGAAACCCCCCCAAGGGATTAGGAGGTAGCTACCACAGAACAGTCAAACTATAAAGATTTAATGGAAATGACAGAAAGAGAATTTAAAATACAAATATTAAAGGCAATTAGGGAATTGACAAGAAAGTGGAAAAACAGAACCTTCTGAAAGATATGAAGAATATCGAAAGGAGACAGTGGAGCTTATGGAATAAAAGAGTCAATCAAGGAAGTTAAAAACATGGTAGAAAGTTTAGCTGATCCTACCCCAAGGGAGAGAGTGTGAATGGTAAGCAATTATACGAGGAAAGTTACCATGCACACTCTAAGGGCATTGTAGGTACTGCAACAACCCCCATATCTGGGTCTATAAATTCTTGCACATGACCCAGAGCCATATCAAAGAAGGTTCAAGGAACATTGTTTGTGAGAGTAAAAACTCAAAACCACCCAAATATCCATGACTGATACAGTAGATGATAATATTGTGATTTATTAATTCAAATAGAGTGACATACAATGGTAGGAATGAGTGAATTACATGCTATCATAAATCACAAACAGGTTTAAGAGACAGGACAAATCAGATATGTACTATTATCCTACTTATATAAAATTTTTAAAACAAGCAAAACTAAACAATATATTATTTAGTAATACATGCAAAAGTGATAAAACTCTTCTTAAAAGGAGGGAGCTTATAAGCATAAAATTGAGGCTATAGCTGTCTCTCAGGGAAGAGAGGGAACATAAAGAATGCTTCAGATATTCCTTTGTTTCTTATGCCATATGCGAGGCACAGAGTGTTTCAATTTATAATTATAATTCAGTCTATTCAAATGGATTATATAACATTTGAATATAAAACAACCTCTCAATAAAAACATAAGTTTTATAGCGTTAATTATAATTTAATTATTATTATCAATGATTTTACATTGAAAAGAATAGCATTGCTTTTAAGGTATAAATGTTTAAAATTTGGGAATTTTTGTTAAAAAATCACATTTAAAGAAACAGGGAAAAACTATAGAGAACATTAAATTGGGGACATTCTCAGAGTCATACATTTTCATAATGCCAGTGGAAATAATAACTCCAGTTACACCAAGTGAGAGTTGGAAATGTCTGTTTGTTTAATTATTTTCATTTGTGGTTCAGTTTTATAGCATTTCCTCATCATTAATTATATATTGCAGTTGGATTATACAAAATAACAGCAAGTAAAATTAGAAATATTTTGTTTCGTAAAACGTAATATAAAGTCACAGTGGCTAATAGAGCCATTTGCTCAGTTACTGCATTGCAGCATACTGACCTCACATTCCATCCCCAAACTCTGATTTCTGTTGGAGTAATAAGAGGATGAACCTGACTGGCTGAGTGACCTGCAGCAAAATCTCTTGTTTTGATCCAAAAGAAAGCCCTCCACTCTGTTCCCTAAACTTCTCACTGAACTCATTTCTGAGAAAATGACTCAATCCGTAGCACTCATTTATAGAATGAGCTGCATAATTTGCCCACTTTCCAAGCATTTATCAGTTCTTATGGAAGAAGTCATGAAGGGAACTTTCACAACTGTTTGGAGGAAGAAAGTGGAACTTCAAAAAATGCATCAAAGACCTTGAACCAAGATTGGATCCTGCCAGAGAAGCTGCTTTCAGCTACACCCTATTAAAATCCTTTGGTGCAAGCATTAAGCTCCTTTCCTACTCCCTTGTCCCCCAAACCCTAACTTCACCAACCCATCATCCTCTCTATTCTGGCTTTCCTAGTTCTAACTCATCTTGCAATCTTTTTGTCAGAAATACAATCACTTAGGCAAGACACAGTCCCTCTCCTGCCCAGAGGGCAGAGCAGAACACACGTAACAGCGTCAGGAAAGCTGCCTGTACAAGACAGTATCATCAACTCTTCACGTTTTCCTAGGAAGAATGAGCTTCCTACTCACCCCACTCTCACTCCTCCCCATCACTAAGCCTTTTCTACAATGGACCAACTGATAAATGACTTAATGATTTAGAAGCAAAAGCTTCGATAGCATTCTAAAGCCATCAATTCAAGTGACTAACAATTTTAATTAGAAGGGTCTTGAATGATAACATTAAGGCAACTCACTCATATTTAGTCAGAGAAAAAAAATTAATTATTTTAAAGAGCATTCATTTAGTCTTATACCCGAGTCTTACACCTGGTATGTGACCCACATCGGGTTAGTCTGGGGGTAGGGGATGGTTTTTGGTAATGAAACAGAAAGGAAACATGGTATACTATCTCACCATACAGATGTCATGTATACTTGAAGAAAGGAAATGCTTTTAGAGAGAATTAGATGAGATGTGAAAAACAATATAATAAAGGGCCAAACGATTTGGCAATGATAATAAGGAATACAGAAATGCAAAGGAGAGAAGTCAGTGTGAGAGCAGGGGGACTGAAGAAAGGCTCCCAAGACAAAGTAGTAACAGAACTGGGACTGAGGGAAAGGGGAAAGGAGCAGGAACTGAACCAGCAGAGAGGAAGGAGGAGAGCATCGCTGTCAAAAGAAATAGAATCTGGGATAGATAAGCATGGGGTATGACCGTGAACTACAGGGAGGGCTGATGCCAGGAGCTGCTCTGATGGAGACATGAAGGGAAGGACCACAAACACCCAGAAGTCTGGCTGTTTTATTCATTGAACTAATGGAATGTGCTTCGGACGCCATCTGATTCAAACAGCAATGGTTTGTACTCTCCTATCCTCTGATAATTTGCTGGCAGCGCACACCTTCTGTCATGCCAAATTACTGCAGCCCTGAAGTTGTGTAGGAAAATCTGTAGTGGCAAATTAAGTGCTTGCCATCCTGAAAGAATTCAGGCATTCAGCATTGATTATTAACAACTGGAACACGGAGGATGCGAGGAGAAAATCATCACCTTCTACAGCCAAAGTCGCAAAGCCAGTAACCACATAAACATTCACATTAGTCAGACCCATTGGAACAAACGCATGCTTTGGCCTCCAGCCACGTGCATTTCAGAGACAGCGCAGTATGCAGGCAAACCAGAAAATCAAAGAAAATGAGGCGCTGGAGAGCATGACTTCACACCAAAGAGACACACAAAGTGCCCAACATGGCACCGCCACTGCTCCAATACAAAGTGGCTTTCTGTCTGTGTTTAAGAAACCACAGAACTAACGGGGATTAAGTTATGGAATGCACTTACTCCATTAGGACAAGCGGCGAACTGAGATTCAGTCATATAGGAAGATTCACCTTTTCAATCCTCTGGACCAGTGACACAATTTATGCCTTTGAACTTTAAAGAGTTTAAATAGTACATAAATTTATAAATTGGAGTGAAAAGCAGAATGAAGTAGAAAGTTACAAAATGAAGATATTTGTTCAAAAAGTAGTAGTACTTTTCCAGAAATGAGAGTTATTGGACATTGGCTATCTCTCAAAACATAGAAAATGGGAAAGGCATAATGCTTTTTGTTTGGTTTGTTTGAAATTGGGAAAAATTAAGACCTGGCATGGTGGCTTATGCCTTTCATCCTAGAACTCTGAGAGGCTGATGAAGGTGGATTGCCCTGAGCTCACAGGTTTGAGACTAGCCTGAGCCAGAGTGAGACCCCATCTCTAAATTGGGAAGAATTATAGAAATTTACTTTTCAGTAACTTTAATATTACTTTCCATTGTATAATAATAATATTATGTGACATCCCATTCCCTATTTTAATCTAGTACATTCTAGTAAAATGATAATATATAAAACAAATTAATATAACAACCAAAAGTAGATAATAATATCTATGAAAACACATACCAGATGCTATCTTGAATGATTTAAAAACATTATCTCACTTAATGTGTACATTTACTGTAACATGTAAATATTATCAATTTCAATGATGACAAGGGAATTAGCTGAATTATAAATGAAGCTCAGCTTAGCAAAGAGATCCACCCAGGGCCGCAGAGCTAAAAAGTCATAATGTCAAAAAAGAACTATGTCCTGCACTCTATAATCATTTAAACAAGGTTAAAATAAAAATAAATAATTATATATACAAAAATGTAAAACAAAAACATGAAAAAACCAAAAGAAAAAACAAAAAAAAATTTAATTAATTTTAAAAAGAACCCTTTAAATACTCCATCATTGGTGGTGTGCTAGAGTAGGGCATGGGCAAGGAAGCTGAATTTGGCATGTTGGTCCATCGAGAGTCATTCTGTTCACTTCTGTATTAAAGTTTTACAGTAAGGTGTGTGCAATGTACCGTATATACTAGAGTATATACGGTATTTGAGTCCTAGGAGATAACTTTTTAGTGTGGACACACATTTTAAACTAGAAATCGACAATAATGATTTCTTAAACAACAAATTTTCAGGAGATAACTCTTTTGTAATGATGCACCTCTGTGAGTATGACACATTCTCTAATTTATCACTAGATCTGGCAACTAATAAAGAGGACTGGTTGCAGAATATAAATTTAAATACATATTCATTCCTTGTCTTTGACAAAGATTTGCTCACAAATCAAGACTATTATATTTTTTCCATTTATTGTATTTCAAGTAATTCATCTTAAATTATAGAAAATAGTAATTCTTGAAAAGTTAAATCTAAAGCTACAATTTAAGAATTATGCTGATGGACTTAAATTTTAAAGGTTATACAGCCCTGCACCCAGTTCATGTCTTTTTTTTTTTTTTTTAGAGACAGAGTCTCACTTTATTGCCCTTGGTATGGTGTCACAGCTCACAGCAACCTCCAACTCCTGGGCTTAGGCGATTCTTTTGCCTCAGCCTCCCGAGTAGCTGGGACAATAGGCACCCACCACAACACCCAGCTATTTTCTTTTTGTTTTTTTAATTTTTAATTTTTTTTTTATTCAATCATAGCTGTGTACATTAATGCGATCATGGGACACCATACACTGTTTTTATAGACCATTTGACAGAATGGATTAATAAATTGTGGTAACTAAGAAGATGCCATGAAGGCTACGTTGAACAGTTTGATGAGAATATTTCAGATTGTATATGAATCCCACACATTGTACCCCTTGATTGCACTAATGTATACAGCTATGATTTAACAATACAAATAAATAAATTAAAAAAATAAATAATAAATTGTGGTATATGTACACCATGGAATATTATACAGCCTTAAAGAAAGACAGAGACTTTACCTCTTTCATATTTACATGGATGGAGCTGGAACATATTCTCCTTAGTAAAGTATCTCAAGAATGGAAGAAGTATCCAATGTACTCAGCCCTACTATGAAACTAATTTATGGCTTTCACATGAAAGCCATAACCCAGTTATAACCAGCTATTTTTTTGTTGCAGTTCGGCCGGGGCTGGGTTT
>CAUYPK010034555.1:0-12836 GCA_963574355.1 Loris lydekkerianus
CCATCGACCCACGAATGGACTAGCAAATTGTGGTACATGTATACCATGGAATACTATGCAGCCTTAAAGAAAGATGGAGACTTTACCTCTTTCATGTTTACATGGATGGAGCTGGAACGTATTCTCCTTAGCAAAGTATCCCAGGAACGGAAGAAAAAGTATCCAATGTACTCAGCCCTACTATGAAGCTAAACTATAGCTTTCACATGAAGGCTATAACCCAACTATACCACAAGACTATGAGGAAAGGACCAAGGAAGAGGAAGGGAGGGGGGAGGTTTGGGTGGAGAGAGGGTGATGGGTTGGGCCACATCTATGGTGCATATTTTTATCTATAATAAAAAATAAATAAATAAATAAATAAATAAATAAGAAAGAAAGTATACTGTGAACCATTCTTTTGATGGGGGGAAGGGTACTCTCATCCGCTTGGCAATGGATTTTGTACCTATTGTTTGTATCCTTGGCGTCGCACCTCACCTCAACAGGGTTGATGTGCATTCTTTAACCTTCTCTCTTGGCTCAGCTCCAAACCATCAGCTTACTTGCTAAACTTCTGTCCTTTAACTCTCCTTCTGGACAGGAACCTCTGTAGAAAGCTGGCTTCAGTCAGCCATCTTGCCTCCATGCCCCCACCCCCCGTCACAAGTTCTTGAACCAGAATATCAACCCTATAAAAGAAGACTCTGTTATTTTTTACTACCCTTCAAATCCAAATTCTGCTTAACCTTCACCTTCCAAGTTTGCTGATGGCACTTTATTTTCACTAAAGACCATTTGACAGAAAAAGAAAGAAGATGGGGGCAGGACACAATGATAGGAGGGTCCTTATCTAACAAATGCAATCAATATAACCTGGTTCTGTGTACCCTCAATGAATCCCCAAAAATAAAAGAAAAAAAGAAGGAAGAAATCTTTTCTTAGAAGGCTTGCCTGTTTATAACTCACCTTTTCTACAAATGTTTCTGACTGGCCCAGTTAGTTCCAATCACTCTAATCAGTAACTTGTCCTGAGGAGACTCCCAGACCCACAAGCTTGGACCTGGGACTACCTTGTGAATACTTAAAATAGCAGGCAAACACAGAATTTTCCATTCCTGAAGCAGGGAAAGGAGAGCCATAGGAAGTCACCTTGTCATAGCCAATAGGGTTATGATGGCTTAGAATAAGGCAAAACTGCCACCTGTGTCTACCCCATCTACAAATAAAAATTGTTCTTAAAGGACTAAATAGAGTCTTCTGTATAGGTGTTTTGTTGTTGCAAACTATGTAATATGTTAATATGTAAAATGTTCCAAACATTTCTAGTATGTCATCCATCTTCAGAGAAGATTCTCCTCTGCTTAAGAACTAGGTTGCAACTTTCAACTCTAATTTGTGGTATATGTGAGCTTAATCTTCCAACTTTGTTACCTCAGGATATATCATAGTGGAGTACAGCTGGCCATGGCTTGCCAGGAGAAATGGATTGAAAGACAATTATCTAACTGGTTTCTGGATGTAATATCTTTAATCATGGAGCCTCAGCAAAATATTTATCTAGTCAATACATACTGTAGAGCATGCTGTGGTCTCTCTTACTTGTAGAAATCGATTCTTTCTACTTGGCTAATGTATACAAAAGCCTGAAGGCACCAGAGTTAGACAGCCTTTACTGGATTTTTATTATTTCTCATTTAAAAAAGTGTCCACAGGTACACAGCAGGCTGGCCCTAGGAAAACTGAGATCTACCATTATTTTCTTTATCTCTTTGAGATAAAGTGTTACAGTCACACAAAAGGATCCATTCCCCAAATGTTACAGTCCCTCTATCCCATTAAAAAAAAAAAAAAAAAAAAAGTCCCTTGCTGTGTCTCAAATTTCCTTATCAGGTAAAAGCAACTTTTAAAATGTAATCATCCACTTCATTCATATATTCATTCATTCACCAAACACTATTGGACACTGTTTTGTGTTAGGCTTTTTAAGGACACAAAGTTGTATAAGAACTCCCCCCACCTTCTTCCCTATCCAATCATCTGATCATCACAAAATCATGTTACTTGGCTTTATAAAAAATCTTCAGTTCTTTCTTCCCTTTCTCCATCCCCACCACCATCATTTTGGCTCAGCCCTCATCAACTGATATTGGGAGTATTGCAATAGTGTTAACTACCCATCCTTTTTCCATCCTGTTCTTCCCAACATATTCTCCATACATGGATTAATATTTCTAAAATTTTCTTTTTGCTCCTCACTGCCTCAGGTCTTCCATGATCTGACCCCTACCCCAGACGTATCCACTCCCATTCTGTAATAGTTATGCCAAGCTGCTTATGTTCTTAGGATACACTATGCTCCTGTGCCTCCATGTCTTGCCACATGTAGCATTTTTTCTAATAGCATTTATTAAGATATAATTCACATGCTATTCAATCCACCCACTTAAAGTGTACAAATCAATGGTTTGAATATATTCACAAAGTTGTGCCACCATCAATTTTAGCACATTTTTATCACTCCCAAGAGAAACCCTGCACCCATTAGTAGTCACTCTTTATTTCCAGCTCCCCTCATCCCCTGTCTCAGCCGTATGCAACCACCAATCTACTTCCAGTTTCTATAGATTTGACCATTCTTGACATTTCATATAAGTGAAATCATACAATATTTGGCCTTTTGTGTCTGGCTCCTTTCCTTTGTATAATGTTACAGCATGTATCAGTATGTCATTCTTTGTCATTGACAAATAATATTCCATTGTATGGATATACCACATTTTATTTAGCCATTCATCAACTGATGGACATTTGAGTTTCCATTTTTTAGGTATTATGAATAATACTACTATGAATATTCCTGTACAAAATTATGTGTGTAGCTGGACATGGTGGCTTGCATCTGTAGTCACAGCTACTCAGGAGGCTAAGGTGGGAGAATCCCAGGAGTTTGAGTCCGCCCTGGACAACATAACAAGACCCTTTCTCTAAATTTAAAAAAAAAAAAAAAATGTGTCAGCATGATCTGAGGATAGAATCTTTGGCCTTCTGACGTCAAAAGATAAAGCAGAGGACATGAGAACCCTCACTGAGAATCCTCCAGAGACTGGTCAAAACCACTCCTGATTGGTAGTCTCTTATCAGGAAGGAATGCTGGTCAGTTGTGCTGAAACCACAAAAGGGAAGAGCAGCATTAGGCAATTGATTAAAACCAACAGTGGAGGCTCGACAATGATAGTGCAGTGGTTATGGTGCCAGCTATGTACACCGAGGCTGGCGGGTTCAAACCCGGCCTGGGCCAGCTAAAACAACAATGACAACTGCAAGAAAAAATAGCTGGGCATTGTGGTGGATGCCTGTAGTCCCAGCTACTTGGGAGGCTGAGGCAAGAGAATCACTTAAGCCCAAGAATTGGAGGTTGCTGTGAGCTGTGATGCCATAGCACTCTACTGAGGGGAACATAGTGAGACTCTGTCTCAAAAGAAAACAAAAAAAAAAAAAAAAAAAGAAAGAAAGAAAAAAATCAACAGTGAAGCAAGCCTTTAAAAAGCCTAGTTCTATTTAGCTCTCAGGAAAGAAAGCCTCATGGTGATTAGCAAAGGAGGGAGTCTAACAAGGCATGTCTTACCTCCCATCCCATCATGGCCAGGAATTCAGTTTTAAGATTTCTCTTGGGTTCCCTTGGTCAAGGGGCGGGGGTCTGTTCAGTTCATTTGGAGACTTCATTTTTATTTCTCAACTTTCTAGTTCACATTTATTTTTCTGCTCTAATTGAGCCTCTATGAGTCTATAAAATGATAAAAGACCAGCCATGAAAGGTTAGGGCTTTGGGCCATACTGATCTCTGGGGAGGGTAGGGGGACTGGAGATTGAGTTCAATCATGAGACTAATGATTCAGTCGTGCCCACGTAATGAAACCTCCAATAATAACTTTGGCCACCAAGACTCAGGGAACTTCCTGATTGGTGACTACACTGATGTGTCAAGAGAGTGACATGTCCTGATCCCATGGGAGAGGACATGGAAGCTCTGCCTTTAGGACTGCCTGCCCCCCACAGCCCTATGTGTCTCTTTGTTTGACTAGTCCTAATTTGTATACTTTGTAATAAAATGTAAATGTGTAATAGTGTTTTCCTGAGGTCTGTGAATCATTATCCAGCAGATCACCAAACCTGAGGAGGCTGTGGAAACCCTTGCATTTGTAGCCTATTGGTCAGAAAAGTAGGTGGTGTAAGGACCCCCAAAATGTGGCTGGCATTTGAAGTGAAAGCAATCTTGTTAGAGGCCATGCCCTTTAACTTGTGAGAGCTATGCTTATTCTTGGTGGGTAGTGCTAGAATTGTATTCCAGTACACCAGTTGGTGTCAGACTAACAGAAAGTCTCTTAAAATAAAGAGAAATCAACCTTATCTTGGAAACACTAGAAGGGGGAAAGTGTGAGATGCAGATTCTTTATGTACATGTAGTCCAAGAGAACATGGACAAGAGAAAAGATGGCAGGGAGGTGATTCCTGTAGTGACACAAGATAGTAGGCCAAGTATCCTTTGAGAAGTAAGAAAGAAGTCACAGGGAAGTTCTTGAACCTAATATATTGGCTCAGTATTTTATATGGCAGGAAATTCTTTTTGTTTGTTTGTTTTTTTACAGTTTAATGTATTTTAATAACAAACTTACAGGAACAGCACAGAAGACAGACAACATTAAAGACATCTACTTGCATGTAGGACAACTCAGAAACACATAGTGAATGGATGGAATCTACTGTATGATAAAAATGCTACAAACACCATTTAGTTGCTGTCAATAAGAAATCTGGGCTCCCTAATTCATAGCTTCGCTGGAGGCTACAGCCAGGCCGGTGCCGGAACCATGTTTCAAAACCAGTATGACAATGATGTTACAGTTTGGAGCCCTCAGAGCAGGATTCATCAAATTGAATATGCAATGGAAGCTGTTAAACAAGGTTCTGCCACAGTCAGTCTGAAGTCAAAAACCCATGCAGTGTTGGTAGCATTGAAAAGGGCACAGCCAGAACTTGCAGCTCATCAGAAAAAAATTCTCCACGTTGACAACCATATTGGTATCTCAATTGCGGGGCTTACTGCTGATGCTAGACTGTTGTGTAATTTTATGCGCCAGAAATGTTTGGATTCCAGATTTGTATTTGACAGACCACTGCCTGTGTCTTGTCTTGTATCTCTAATTGGAAGCAAGACACAGATACCAACACAACGTTATGGCCGGAGACCATATGGTGTCGGGCTACTTATTGCTGGTTATGATGATATGGGCCCTCACATTTTCCAAACTTGTCCATCTGCTAACTATTTTGACTGCTGAGCTATGTCCATTGGAGCTCGTTCTCAATCAGCTCGTACTTACTTGGAGAGACATATGTCTGAATTTATGGAGTGCAATTTAAATGAACTGGTTAAACATGGTCTGCGTGCCTTAAGAGAGACACTTGTTTCCATTGGAATTGTTGTCAAAGACTTGGAGTTTACAATCTATGATGATGATGATGTGTCCCCATTCTTGGAAGGTCTTGAGGAAAGGCCTCAGAGAAAGGCACAGCTTGTTCAACCTGCTGATGAACCTGCAGAAGAAAAAGCTGATGAACCAATGGAACATTAAGTGATAAACCATTCTATATGTGTATTATCAAATATCTAAAAATGCAGGATACATACTAATGACAATAATCTATACTTTGAACCAAAATTTGGAGGCTAGTGGAATGGTATGTTTTAGGGATCAGTCCCACATGGAAGTTTTTTTCCAAACAACCTCCCTGACGCTATAATGGGGTGCATTTTTCTTTGAGAGAGTCTATATAATCATTTTCCAGACAGTATAGGTGTCTCATACTGATGTTTTTATATGAAAAAAAAAGTAGTGTCTTTGCGATTTTAAAGACAACTGTGAAATAAAATTGTTTCACCTCCTGAAAAAAAAAAAAAAAAGAAAGAAAGAAAGAAATTTGTTTGTTTAAAAAAAAATACAAATGCTAGCATTGTCCAGAAAATTTTTACAGGCTTATTTATAACTGTTATAAAGTTGAACTGCTGAAACTTGTTCACTGAAACATTTTGACTCACATTAATGCTGCACATCCCCTCATTTTATATTAAACATTCACACACAAATGAAAGTGGAAAAACTGCCAATACCTGATTTTTGTCCCCTATTTTTTTTATTAAGTCATTTGTACATAGATCATGAATACATGTATGCCATTATGGGATTCAGTGTGTTGATTACTTGTACAAATTGGAGTGTTTACATCCTACTAATCAACATAGCCTTCACCTCATTTACCCAATTACAGCATTAAGACTTTTGTGTTCTACACCTGATAGATCCAACTTGTACTTTCAATATGCTCCATTGGTGTGATCCCCCTACTAACCCTCCCTCTATCGACCCACCGCCCTCCCTTCCCCTCTCCCTCTCCTTCCCTCCTTTATCCTAGGCTGTAGTTGTGTTTCATTTTTCATATGCAAGTGTGAGTGATTATAACTTGGTTTCACAGTAGTACTGAGTACATTGGATATACTTTTTTTTCCATTCCTGAGATACTTTACTAAGAAGAATATTTTCCAGCTCCATCCATGTAAACATAAAAGAGGTAAAGTCTCCATTTTTTTTTTTTTTTTTTTTTTTTTACTGCTGCATAGTTTTCCATGGTATATATATATGCCACAATTTATTGATCCATTCATGGGTCAAAGGGCACTTGGGCTCCTTCCATGACTTGGCAATTATGAATTGAGCTGCAGTGAACAATCTGATGTAAATATCTTTATTGCCAAATGATTTTTGGTCCTTTGGATATACAGCTAGAAGAGTAATTGCAGGATTAAACAGCAGGTCTACATTTAGATTCCTGAGTGTTCTCCAACTTGCCTTCCAAAAGGAACATACTAGCTTGCATTTCCACCAGCAGTGCAAAAGTGTTCCCTTTTCTCCACATTCACACCAATATCTGTAGTTTTCGGATTTTGTGTTGTGGGCTATGCCAACATCTGTAGTTTTCGAATTTTGTATTGTGGGCTACTCTTACTGGAGTTAGATGGTATCTCAGAGTGGTTTTGGTTTGCATTTATCTAGTGCTTTTGAGTTAATTTTCATATATGGTTTAAGATACACTTCCAATTTTATTCTTATGTATTTGTATATCTAGCTTTTCCAGCATCATGTTTTGAAGAGACTATCCTTTTCCCATTGTGTATTCTTTGTATCTTTGTCAAAATCAACTGATTGTGTCAGTTTATTTCTGGGCTCTTTATTCCATAGTATTTGTCAATGTACCTGATTTTTTTTTTAGTACCACGCTGTTTTAATTACTACTGCTTTGTAGTATAGTTTGAAAACAAGTATTAGATACTGCCAGCTTTGCTCTTTTTCCTCATAACTACCTTGGATATCTGGGGGGTGGGAGGGTTGTTCCATATGAATTTTCTATTTCTATAAAAAAGGAATTTTGATGGGGGTTACGTTAAATTCATATATCTCTTTAGGTAGTATGAATATTTTAATGATGTTAATTTTCCAATTCATGACCACAGGATACCTTCCCAATTATTTGTAGTGTCTGTAGGGTTTTCCACACTTAAGATTAAGTTGTCAGAAAACTTTGACAATTTCACTTCTTCATTCCTTATTTGGATACACTGTATTTCCTTCTTTTGTCTAACAGGTCTGGCAAGAACATCCAACACTATGTTGAACAGAAGTGGTCAGAGTTAACATCCTTATGTTATTTCAGTCTTTAGAGGAAAGACTTCCAAGTTTCTACCATTGAGTATATAATGTTAGCTGTGGGCTTCTCCTGTATAACCTTTAAAGATACATTATTTTTATACTGAATGTGGTGAGAGTTTTTATTATAAAAAGATATTGAATTCTGTCAAATATTAATTTCTGCATCTAATCAGATAATCATATAGCTTTTACTTTCATTCTGTTAATGTGATGTATCACATGTATTGATTTGCATATGTTGAACCATCCTTGCATCCCAGAGATACATTCTACCTGATTATGGTGAATGATTTATGTGTTGTTGGTCTAGCCACTTCACTTTGCTGTATGTGTGGAGGTGGGAATATTCCTGCTTAGGTGGTGTCCTTGGTGTAGTGTCTGAGGTTGGGCATGAAGGCTAGATTCTCTAGAATCTCAAGCTTAATTCAACTTCCCAATGTGCTTCTGAAAGCAACCAGCTCAGCTTTGAGGGTGGGCTATGTAGTTGGCTCCTATCTCCAATCTACTACATCTTGCGGGAACACAAAGATAACACTAAAATCCATGTGCTTATTACTATGATTTCTGCCAACTTTGTTTTTTCCTGACCCCAGGTGGTCTAGTCATGCCATTTCTCCAAGGTGTTTCCTGTGAAGTGAGACTAGAGTGGGCTTCCAGGGAAAACATCTTAGAATACTAGGGAAGCTAAGCTGAATAATTGCCTATGATTTCTCTTTTCCCATGTAGAAACCATGGCCGCATGGAAATTCTTTCTGTCTGGCACTATGACAATTTAAAGAAGGAACAAGATGGTGCAGTCAGAGTAAAACCATTCTTCTTGCCCTTCTAATTTGGATTTCATTCAGTTCTGCAAACCATGCTGGAGCTTTAAACTTATTTCAAAGAATAGTGTTTTCCAAAAGATTTCTGGTCTGTGCATAGTTGATAGTTGAACTTTCTGTGGGAGAAGTGGGGTCTGATACTTCCTATTTTGCCATCTTGCTGACATCCTAAACATACTTTTGACATGATTATGTTATTTGCAAGAAAGATGAGGCTATACTGAAGTCTGTATTAAAGTTGGTTGGAGAAACAGTTACATTTACCTTTTTTTAATTTAACTTTATTTTGTTTTATTTTATTTTATTTTTCTATTAAATCATAGCTGTGTACATCATGGGGCACCATACACTGGTTTTATAGACTGTGTGACACATTTTCATCACACTGGTTAAAATAGCCTTCATGGCATTTTCTTAGTTATTGTGTTAAGACATTTACATTCTACATTTACCAAGTTTCACATATACCCTTGTAAGATGCACCGCAGGTATAATCCCACCAATCACCCTCCCTCCGCTCACTTCCCTCCCCAAGGAATATTTTTAAATACTCACACTAGGGACTCAGTTCTAGAGATTCTGCCTAAATTAGCATATTTTGGGATGTGAGTATTATTATATTTAAAAGCTCTTCGAGTAATTCTGTTTTGCAGCCAGGGCTAAGAATCACTCTTAGACAGATATTTCTTAGAACAGGTTAAGTTAAACTACAAGCTATCAGTTTTCTAGATTGTTTTCCACACTATAAGTTCTGGAGAAGAAAGCAAACTGAAAACCCTCTGTAAAGGGCTGCTGGTTGTGTGATCACTCAGGTAGTGATCGCTGACTGCAGGTCAGCGTGCTTTGTGGGGAATGAACTAAGTGCCTGGATGGGGGCGCTACCATCGTGTGAGAAAGGAGACACTTTGCTGGGTTTTCCAGGCTTAAGTAAATTTTCAAAAATTGTATTATGGCAGTCGTTTGTAGTAGAATGGAGTTCATGATAGCTTATCCAAGATATATAACTTAGAGCACATTTTTCTATTTTTTAGTCAAATATAACTCTAAGACTGTCTCTACTGGTCTTAAAATGTTTTAATTGAAATATTTAATTGAAATGTTTAATTGAAATATTTTGTTTCAACCATACTATACCTTAATTACAACACCCAAATCCACTTCTTTTCTAAACATGCATACCATTTTTCTGTATTCTCGTCATGGACTGTTCTTCATGATGAAATATCTCATTTTTTAATGAACTTGCTTTATTTTAAGAATTTTTTTTTTAAGAGACTTTATCGCCCTTGGTAGAGTGTGGTAGTATCACAGCTCACAGCAAACTCAAACTCCTGGACTAAGGCAATTCTCTTGCCTCAGCCTCCCAAGTAGCTGGGACTACAGGCGCCTGCCACAACGCCCAGCTATTTTTTGTTGCAGTTTGGCCAGGGCCGGGTTTGAACCCGCCACCCTCAGTGTATGGGGCCAGCGCCCTACCCACTGAGCCACAGGTGCAGCCAGAAAGAATTTTTAAATACTAAAAATTGGCAAATTTAGGGATAGGGATGTGAAAATAGGGAAGCATGGGTGGCACTTGTGGCTCAAAGGAGTAGGGTGTCGGCCCCATATGCCAGAGGTGGCAGGTTCAAACCCAGCCCCAGCCAAAAAAAAAAAAAAAAACTGCAAAAGAAAATAGGGAAGCACAACTCGGACAGGTATTCTTCCTTTATGGGAAGGAGAAGTATTATTACAAATAATTGCTTTGTAAGTGTAATAGAAATGACCGCTTAATAATTAAAAACAGTAAATATCATCTCAACTTTTTAAAAAGCAAGCATTGCTAAATCAAACTTGGAGAATACACAAAAGCCTCTGAGATGAGCCTATTATAAATGTTGCCATTGTTGCCGAGGGGCCCCAGCCTGGTGCTTAGCCCCTTCTGACAGGCTGATGGACTCCCCGATCTCCCAGGCCTCTGCTTCATTCGTGTTTCCTGATTTCTCATTTGTTCTTTAAGAAAAGATCAGAAGGAGTATCATCACAGATGTGCTTCCACTTTTATTGTTTCAATCCATTCTTTTCTCTGCATCAGATTTCGTGTTTGAGGTTATATGCCCTGCGTGGCAAGTGCTGAGAAAACATTTGTACAATGTCTTGGCAAGGAAGACTAGTGAGTATATGGAGTATAGTGACTTCACTGTTCAGATCGTCACATGTTTATTAAAAAGGAAAAGAGAAACCCAGATGCAAGTTAATTATATTCGCCTGAATTACTACATCTTGTGGTTAGTATATTAAATTCATTAAATAGTTTAAGCGTATTCAATATAGTATTATAATGGTTTTATTGATATACTGGCAAAGAAACAAACATGACCACTCTTTGCCATCTGTTTATAATGCTATATAAAGAAGACCATGTTGGTTGCCATGGAAACTACATTTCCAAAACCACTAAGTGTTTGCTTAAATTCTCCAACCTTTTAAAGTCATAAGCTTTTTTTCTGAGAAAAAGAAAAGAAAAATATATTTTAAAATTTTCAGTGATTTTTCTTAAAGTCATTTCTCTGCAAAATTCATTTATATCTAGCCAGATATTTTGCCTGAGGATTTTGTGAATTACAGTGAGAGATTCTTAATTTGAGAATCTTTGGCATTTTCAATAATTAGGAAGAAAATGTTAGCACTGGTCTATTGAGGGGTGCCACTTATCTTTTTATAAGTAAAGACTTTGCTCCTTCAGAAAAACTTTTTATTGGTGTTAACGGTGAAAAGGAGTCTGGAGAGAGAACGTATAATGACATAGGGTCTAGGGAGGGAAGGCAGTTGTAATATAGTTATATTGGCTAATTAGTTGCTGGTGTCATATTGACAAATATGAGAAAAATTACAGCAGGGGAGTACTTGGCTTTAAGTAGAATGTTATAATTTTAAAAGTATGACTATTAAAAATACTTTGTTGTAATAACTAAATAAAATCAATTGATACTTCTGGAAATCTTGCCTAGGGAAGAAAGAAGCAGAATATATACTTTGTTCTTACTGGTCTAGGATGAATGCCAAAATGATTGTGCACATCCACATGTACACAAACCTGGAGTCCATATAGACACTCAAAAAGCTTTTGTCATATTCTTAAAAAATTTCTTTATTGGCTGGGGGCAGTGTAATTCTAGCACTCTGGGAGGCTGAGGCAGGAGAATCCCTTAAGCTCAAGAGTTCCAGACCAGCCTGAGCAAGGGCAAGAGCAAGATCTCATCTCTGCTAAAAGTAAAAATTAGCTAGGCATTGTGGCAAGTGCCTGTGATCTTAGCTACTGGGGAGGCTGAAGCAAGAGGATCACTTTAACCCAGGTGTTTGAGGTTGCTGTGAGTTAGGCTGATGCTATAGCACTGTAGCCTAGGCAATAGAGTGAGGCTCTGTCTCAAAAACAAAAACAAAAACAACAACAACAAAAAAAAATCTTTATTTTTCAATGTGCAAATGAAATAGGATTATACCTATTCCAGCTTTCACTAAAGGCAAAAATCATTGGCTGTCTAGATAGCAATAGTAATTCTGATAATAGCAATAATAATAACCAGTTCATATTGAGCACATAGTATGTGACAAGGAAATGCTTAGTATTTTATGTGCTAAGTGTTTATTATATTTAGGCTTCATAATAATCCTATGGGGTGAGCTGGGTGAGTACACATATGTTCTCTAAATTAGGGTTTCTCAACTTTGGCAGTTTGTCATAGAGAATTATCAGATATTTTATAGGATGTTCAGAAGCAACTCTGGCCTCTATCCTCTAGAAGTCAATAATATCCTGCATCCTGCCGTAAGTTGTGACAACCAAAAATATCTCTGGATATACCAAAGTCCCCTTGTGGGTAACAGAGGAGGTTAAATTGCCCTCAGTTGAGAACCACTTGGGCAGCGCCTGTGGCTCAGTGAGTAAGGCACTGGCCCCATATACTAAGGGTGGCGGGTTCAAACCCGGCCCGCACCAAATTGCAACCAAAAATAGCCAGGTGTTGTGGCGGGTGCCTCTAGTCCCAGCTACTTGGGAAGCTGAGGCAAGAGAATCTCCTAAGCCCAGGAGTTGGAGGTTGCTGTGAGCTATGACGCTACGGCACTCTACCAAGGGCGATAAGATGAGACTCTATCTCAGGGGTGGCGAACAAGTTCGACTACGCGCTCGGAGATCGCTCCTCAGAGGTCCCTCCTCAGAAGCAGCATAACAAAATCCAAACTTGGCAAAGAGCCACAGTATACAAAATAATGATAAGAGGCAAAGAGCTGA